>VDFB02120341.1:39782-95338 GCA_007258455.2 Sequoia sempervirens | reverse complement strand
GGGTGTATGACTAGCTTTTGGATTAGAAACTTTGGATGTTCTTATGGATTTTTCATTTGATGGCATTACATTTTATTTTTTTGGGATCCACATGGTTTTGATCTTTGCTTTGGTGGGCCTTTGCAGCATACAAATTTGATTTGGATTTTGGATTTGATTTTGCTTTGCTTTAACATGTCTTTTAGAGGGGACATGGGAAGCTTTTGATTCATGTGGATGTTTAGATTGATGCATTTTTCCTTTAACGGCCAAAGTGCTTTTAGTAGCAATGGGATGGGTGTGAATGGAAGGATGATGTGGAGGACACATGAATGGAGGGATGGAGGTAGAATTTTTAGGACGACATGTGGATGGATGATGTACAGGTACGTGCTTTTGTTGATCTTGATTAGGGAACATGAGAGTGGGATAGTTATGATGGGTAACATGGATAGGTGATGGATGGATGAAAGGATGGATAGGATGAGATGGAGGAGGTGATTTTGGAATATAAGGGCCCAAAATAGACTTAGGACTTGGAAGATATGGGATGGTAGATGGAGGATTGGAGATGGTAGATGGAGGGATGTAGGGACCCAAAATGGATGGAGCAGATGAAGGAGGAAGATGGACGGTTGTTTTGAGGTGATACGATAGAGGAGGAGGGATGGCCACATATGATTTAGTGGGGTGATGGGAAGAGCCAATATTTCTTTTGGAAAAGGCTCGTTGAGGACATCTAGAGGTTGTACCAACATTTTTGGATTGCGAGTCGTGAGTAGTACATCCAAGACCTTGCAGATACAAGTGTTATTTAGCTTGGATGGGCTCCATAATACCTTGCTCATGAAGGCCTAAACCTTTTTCTTGATAGTTCATTTTCTTGAGTATTCGATCTAGGATAGGATTTTTGTTATTCTGGAAGAATGATGCAAGTTCATTATTAGGTGGAAGAGGAGGGTTGGTGTATATGCTTTGTTTTTCTTCTGCGAGGAGACCGCCATGGAGGAATGTGAGAGGTCCAAGGGGATATGCAAGCGGTGTGGGGATAGCATTTTTAGGTGATGACGGGGGATCATGAGAGGGAGATGGTGGGATAGCAGCATGTGGATAGGTGATATTAGGAGAGGGGTTAGGGGATATTAGGAGAGGGGTTAGGGGATATGATAGGATTTTGATTCGTGGTAGTAGGCTCATGCAATGGAGATGCAGATGGAGATGGAGCAGTGGAAGCTTGAATGACAAGGGGATTGTGATCTTGAGGTGGACTAGATGGGATGGTAGGATCTTGATCTGGAGAAGGGGATATGCTGGCATGCTTTGGAGTAGACCCTTGGCGTGACTCATCATGTGCGGAAGGCATGGTAATGGAGTCTGGTTGGGACTCTTCAAGTGGGGAAGATGGAGGGCTGGAAGATTCATGAGGTTCGTTGGAATGGGCTTTGGTGCTACTAGGAGTGGGAGGAGTGGATTGGATTTGGGTGTCTTCGATGGATTGGGTGGATCTAGGAGTAGAGGGAGTGGATTGGACTTGGGTTTCTTTGATGGTTTCAGTGGCTCTCATAGTGGGAGATGTGGGTTCAATGGATTTAGTAGGTTCAATGGTTTGATCAGTGCTAGGGGTGGTAACAACAATGATAGGTGTGGTATGGAGAAGGGTCTCATCACTAGTGACCGTGGATGATGGATCTAGATGGCATGGTTCCATGACTTCAAAATGTGGAGTTGGGGATGGCTTCTTTGTAATTAGTCCTTGGAGAACTCTCAAATGAAAAGACTCTGTATATGGTTGGACTTAATGGGTGAAATGGATGAGGGATTATGGATTTGTGGACTAGGGTTAGATGGAGGAATGGGATCGAATGTAGGACTATGAGTAAATGGAGGATTGGGATTGAATGGAGGACTAGGAATAGATGGATGAATGGGATTGGATGGAGGACTAGGATGGGATGGATGAGTGGGATTGGATGGAGGACTAGGATTGGATGGAGGACTAGGGATCGGATGGAGGACCAGGGAGTAGATGGAGGACTAGGGATTGGATGGAGGGTTAAGGTAAGGATATCGAGTGGTGAATTAAGATAGGGGACATGGGTCGTGGATTAAGACAAGAGGATATAGGTGGTGTAGGGGGACAAGAGGATGTGGGGGATGGATTATAATAAAAGTATTGGGATGGTGGATTATGATTAGGATATGTGGGTGTAGGATTAGTATGGAAAGATTGGGAAAGATAATTAGGACAGGGGGTCATGTATGGGGAATTGTAATAGGAATATTGTGGATGGAAGATGAGGATAAGAGGATGATGTTGTGTGTAAGGGGATGATGTAGATGAAGGAGGTGAAAAATATGGGGATGAAGAAGATATTGGATATCCATTGTCAAAGGTGGCATAAGGAGCGTGATTAGGCATGGATGAAGACATAACGGGATAACTGAAAGGGGTGATTGGATTGTGGAAAGTGGGTGGAGAAAGCTTACTAGTGACGATAGCATCAAGGGGATTTATGTCATATTCTTCTTGATCGACAAGACTTTCGTTATCGTCGTCCACGTAATTAGGGTTTCCCTTGACTACTATTGATGGAGGATGAGGATTCATGATGGTGAAAGCATAAATAGAACGGATCAAAGATTTTGAATGGAGATGGATGAAAGCTCAAATTAGGATTTAAGTCAAGCTCAGATCAAGATTAGACAAAAGCTCAGATTAGGATGATTGGATGATGCGATGGGATTGATTTTGATTTTGATGGGATCCGGTAAACGGATGATTGGATCAGGTAGATGATTGGATGAATTTGATTAAAGTACTAGATTAGTTTGATTGGATAGGATCAAATAATTAGACGATGTTGATTGGATAATTGTGATTGGATGAACTTGATCAGATTGGTGTGCTTGGATTGATTAGATGATTAGAGGAATGGATTTATTTGATTAGATAGGAAGAAATAAAAGGTACCACTAGATAGAGCTTGAAAAACTAAGCAACTTTAGTTTTAGAATGAAGTTGATTCGATGTACGGTTTGTAAATGACAGTCCCAGGAAGTTAAAGGGGCGTAGCCAGCATTCTGTAGCAAATCAGGGGGGCTACCACCTTTCTGTAGTAAATCAGGGGCGCTACCGCCTTTCTGCAATAAATCAGGGGCGCTACCGTGCTTCTGCGCAGGGCACCACTGCGTTTCTGCATAGGGCGCTGCCACGTTTCTGCGCAGGGCGCCACCACATTTCTACGGGGACAAAGCTTGGTTTTTGATGGCAAAGGCTATGGCAAGGACACAAAATGATAAAACAAGTCCAAAGTATCAAAATTTGACAGATTTTTCACAAGAAAACACCTCAAGCAAGCACAATCCTATGATTAATATTATGGGTATGGCAAGGCAAAGTCTTAATCTAGGATGCACAAGGCTTCTAGGGAGTCCTTGATATACTCTCGGTACGTGAGGCACAACCGTGAACACCAGTCCGTCACAAGCGTGAGTCAGGAACCCCAGCGAGATACTGAAAGACTCAGACCAACTCTTCACATCTATCTAGGTATCACCCTAGCTTCGACGCTCCGCCAATTACGACACAACTGGATTGGGGTACAACTTTCATTCTCCCCCCTTTATATACCCCGCTGGTACACGTGGTTGGAATCGTCCCTTGGGGTGATGAAATCCCCAAGCAGGTCCCACTAAAAGGAAGACACCAACTATTTCCAACTACTCCCCAGGCTCACACGAAGTGCAAGGGGAAAGTGAAAACAAATCAATGCCCCCTTGGGTAACACAAAAGTAAACAACCACAGCAAACAATGAGATTTAATCCCCCTAATTAGACTATGTTTGAGAGCAGCAAAGATAATTTTTGAAAGTCCGATTATGTAGATGACCCTGCAAACAAATATTAGCCGCCATTTTTTCACCTTGGTCAAATTTTTGCCACAATATGTCGTTAAAACGCTAGTGAAAAATAGCAATATTCTTTCCGCATCAACGCTAGAGAGTTATCACTGAATATAGCAAAAAACCAGAGCAAAAAATGAAGCCAAAACGCCATTTTACCCAAACTGTGCCGTATACGCCACAGCGCGGCTACGCAGCTGTGGAGGGCGCTGCCAGCCTCTATGAGGGCTTGCCGCACTTCTGTGGGGGCACTACCACACTTCTGTGGGGGCGCTACCGCACTTCTGTGAGCTTTTCCTACAAAAATCTTAACTCAAAGAAACATTAAATGCAAGACCCGTGTGTGGGTCCCACCGGGCGTGCCAGAAATGTAATACCTTGATATTTCTACCGCTCTAAATGTGCAAAACTAACTAAGAAACATGAATAACAAAATACCAAGGACACCTCAAGATTAGCCAAAAGAGTGATACAACGAAAATGAATGCAAATAAAATGAAACACAAACACTTTTACCTCCCTTGTTGTTGATACCTCTTTGATTGGCCCTTGATAGGAATGGTTTGTGTGCTCCTTAGATGATTGTTTGAATGACTATATGCAAGATTCAATATGCAAGATGATGAACAAAGATGGCTAAATGATGGCAAAAGGATTGAGAGTTCAAATGGATAGCATGTAGTTATCAAAATACAAAGTGTTGAGAAGGAAAATTAGTAGCATAAGGGTGCTCAAAATGAAAGTGTTGAAAATGCCCTTGAGAAGGGGGTATTTATAGGAGAATTTGAATTCTCTAGAGAATTCAACCGTTGAGATGCATCCAACAAGACCAAGATGAAGGGCTATGGTGGGTTGAGAACCCACAAGCCCTCACATCTTGACATGTGGAGGGTGAAGTGGATAAAGGGATATGAGGTGGAGGTGAGTTGTCAAAAAGGTACATGAGGTGGAAAAAGGACATGCACCTTGGGGAGTGAGAAGATTTCCACAAAAAGGGATTTCTTGTCCCCAAGTGGGAGTGAAAGAGACATTTAAAGAATTTTAGAATTCCTCAAAAATCTACATGGGAAAATGAAAGGTGGTTGAGGATATAAATGTGAATTAAAAATTCACATTCTTAGGATGATCTAGAGGATAAAAGGTGGGCTCCAAAAAGGTGGGACTTGGTCTCATGTGGAGATTGTGACAAGTCCAAGGTTGGTCACATGTGGAGATTGTGACAAGTCCAAGGTTCTAGAAGCCTTGGAAGGATGGAATGTGAATTAAAAATTCACATATAAAAGAGGGGAATCTAGGAAGAATAAAAAGGAATTAAAAATTCCTTGGAGAATGATTAGGCTTAATTAATCAGAATTAGAAGATAAATAAGGATTAGAAGCCAACTTGCAAAAGTTGGAGGATGTGACACATCCTAATCAAGGATTAGGCATGTGCACATCCGTAATGAAGAGATTAGGAAATGGATTAGGATTAGATGAAAATGACATGTGAGGAATTAAATAAATGTAATATTTATTTAATTTTTTTGATGAAAAGAGGATTAAGGAGGGTAAGGTATTTATTAATTAAATACCTTAGGGATTTGGCATAATTAAAGATATTAATTAAATAATAGTAATATTACTTAATTAACTTGGATAAGAGGATATTTAGACGAAAAGTGATAAATTTGGATAAATTAAGTGTCCAAATTTGGATGTCTACAATACTGATATCTCTTTTTCATTTGTGAACCCACCGCTATCGGCAAGACTTTAGCATATCGACAAGACCACCTGGCGAAGTCCTCATTCTGTCGGTGAGACCTCTCACCAAGAGCATTATCTTTTGATGATCTCCTATCATTTCAGGAAGACATCGCTCGGTCGCTGAGACCTCATAGTGATCCCAGATCACTACGTCGATGCCGCTTTTGTCGCTATGACCTCACCTCTTTGGCCAGACATTATGCCGAAGGTTTTATCCTTTGTCAAATGCAACTCCCTTCGGTGAGACCCATGCCAATTAGCCAGACCTCCTGCTGAAGGCAAAATTATCGCCGAGATTCAAATTCTTAGGTGGGACCCTCCTCTGTCGGTGGGACATCGTTCAGTCGGTAAGACATTATACTGACCGAAGCCCCCTTTTTCCAAATTTTGTTGTTGCCAAGACCCCTCTTGTGGTCATACTGATATGCTTTCCTTCTCTCCACTTGTGTCATCGTAACATTCCCCTGTTAGGGAGACATCCTATAGATACACTATGCTTCGCCAAGGGATGTCCATAAGCACATCTTTTGTTGTCATGACAAACTGATTCTCTCACCGATGAAATAATATGTCGGTGAGACTTTATGGGTCGACAAGACTGCCATACCTCCTCTTGTGCTTTGCCGGTGTGACCTGAAGATTTTTCCAAGACTTCTTGGTGAAGAAGATGACTCCCACCGAAGTGTTTGCTCGTTGTGCGGTAGTCAGTGAGACATGGAGAAGTCACCGAGACTTCTCAATGGAGAGAAAACCTTATGTTGATATATGAGTCCTTTTGACAGTGGTCTGCAAGACTTTGAGATTTTGCCAAGACCACCCCCCGAAGGGAAAACTCATGCCGATAGAAAACTCCTTTTCGCCAGGACGATGACCTTGGTCCTGCCGATAGATGCCTGTATGTGATTTCTGATTGTTGTGACATCGCTAGGGTCCTGCTGACTTTGCCTTAGTTGATTTTTATGACCAACTAGATTGAGGAATGCCTTCCAACTGAGCCTCAGCTGAGAAATATCATCAAGTGTAGGATTTAACCCTACAAAAAGTAAGGTCTGCATTAGTCCTCAGCAGCAAATAAGACACATTATAATAAATTCACCATTGCTTACAATTATTTTAGTGAATTCTGAACAAGAAGGAAAACCAACTTAGGTTGAGACAGGACCAAGATTAAATTAGATAGATCAAAAGTTAAAATTAGGAGGAAAACACAAGAATTCCAAAGAGGAAAGCAAGTAACCAGAAGCAAAGAAACCAAGAGGAAAAAAAGGGGGGACTAATTTTGATCCAAATCAAAGTGGGGTGGTTATGCAAGGCATAACAAAAACCTCCAATGCCTTTTTTGAATTTTTCTCAAACTTAACTTTGATGGAACTTCTCAAGGAAACCTAGGTTTGGCTAGGACTTGATTGGTTATCTTGAATTTCAAGGGTCACTTTGATAGTGGTGTTTCCTTGTTTTTGGGCTTGTACTAACAATGAAGCTAAGTGGGAAGTAGTGGCAGTCATTTTGCTCACTTCTTCTCTTGGGTGCAGAAGGTTAATGTTGGAACTTGACTATTTGAATGTGATTCAAGGTTTGAGCTCAAGTAATTGTCCTAATTGGAAGAACTAACTTTTTTTTTGTGTAACCCTATCGATAAAATCCTTTGATTAATTAAGCTTTAATCATTATTCAAGAGAAATTACTATGGCAGTAGATTTTCTTTCTAATGTGGGAATAAAGCAAGAGCCTTTTTTGACATTGTATAGTGATCAAGTGGGAGCCTGATTTTTTTTTAAGTTTTAAACCTCCTTAAGAGCCTCTAGTGGATCCTTTTGTGTTTTACCAAATGTTGAAGGGCACAATATTTTACACTCCTCCCTCACTTTACAAATTTTTATTCCATAAAAATGGTTGGTGATGTAAAGAGGCAACTTGCCTTTATGGCAAGATGGGTTTTATAATTGCCCATACTATGAGTTTTGCTCAAGAAGTATGTGCTGGTGTGTAGGGCACATTATATGGTGTGGTGGGCTAGCATGATGTTGCCAACTTTGGCTTTCTTCTCATCATTTGGCTTTTGCAGGTGCTAGTGACAAGCTTTTTGATAGGGTTTGTTTTGTTGTTGGCGTCAGCTTGAAGAATATATCTTTGGAATGGCATGTAGGTGCAAGTCACAAAAACCCATAGACCCCTTTTTGAGGAATGGGGTTTTTGATAAATGACTTTGTTCAATATCAATTGTCAAAATCCAGGGGCCCTTGGTTTAATAAAGGATATTTTGGTTCAAACACAAATGACTTTGGTTCACCCTACTCTATAACCTCTACCAAAGAGAGGATTTCATTTTGAAACTCTCAAAGGCGGTTCTTGCTATTGAGATTTGGTAGTGTCGTCTATGCCTTTTTCTCCTCTATCAATTATTTGATATGATGATCTTTGTAGATGATCTTGGTGAGGCGGCTATAATGGATGAAGGGTTGAAATTTCAAGGTTTAATGAAGTATGTGGTCCTAGTGTGCAAAGAAGTTTTGAGAATATATAGGGAGTTACAAATGGTTAAGAATTTCTATCTGAATTTATGTGAATTTGTGTACAACTTGAAGGTAACCCACTCTAAGGAACACTTGCAAGTATCTAGAGCTTTCCCTATCCTCTTAGATGGAAGGCAAGTTGTAGCAAAGTAAGATAAGACTAGAAGTGTTTCAAGGTATAAAGTTTCCTCCTCCTAACGTAGCTTGCTTGGGCTTAGCTTCAAAGGTGGGTCAAGATAACATTAAAAAGGTAGTGGACCTTGAATGAAGGTTGGTTTTTTAAAGATTCAATAGAGTTTGTCACAAGTTCATCTTGAAATCAAAAATTTCCAAAATGACCCTATAATGTCTCTCTTCACTTGATGCCAAACATGAAGAAATTTTCTAATCTTTCATTCTTGGAGGTTAGAAATAAATTAAATAATAAGGGATTATGAGAATAATTAAATTAAGGCCAAAAATCTATAGTTCAGATGATTTTATTTAATTATTCATTATGACTAATGATGGGGCCCTTTTAAATGATGGCTTATTAATTACTAGGCAAACACATCTTGGGGGTCAATTAATTTAAGTGCCTAAGTCTAATATTTTTCCAAGGGTGAATTTATTTAAAAGGAAATTAGATTTATTCTAAGGCATCAATGTCTTTTTTAGAAGGATACGATTTAGCATCGAAGGGGATAAAAGGCTGGAGAAGATTTTTGTGAAGGATTCAAAAATCATATGATTGATAATTTTTTCTCACAACTGATCTTGAAGGAGTTCCCAAGATGAAACCCCTGGTTTGAGGTGATTGGGACGAAAACCTCATATCACTGAATGATTACTGATAATACATTGCAAATATCAGAGACAAAAGGAAGACGTCTGGTTTAGACCAGAAAATTGTAGCCATAAACAAGTGCAGCTTTGAAGATTTGCAGCCATAATAGGGTTAAGAGAGGTGTCCAACATACAAGCTGTGTATTATTCTAGGAGGGTGTTTGTTTCAAAATTGCAACTAGTTCTCAACTACTACTGAACTGCATTGAATCGGACCCAACCATTAAAGTAGTTGCAGATTCTAGAAGAAGGGTCGAGGGTTTAAGGCAGCCACTCATTCAACAAAGATCGATCTGCATCACTCCAGCATAAACCATAATAGGTGAGGATCTATGCTCTTTTCATTTTCACTCTAAATACAAAATAATACATGAAGCCACCTTAGACAAAATTTTACTTATGCATGTACCCAAATTTGAATAAATGAGAATAAAGGTTTCATTTGGATAATAAAACTTGTTGTTACCATTGTTAGATGTTATTTATCTTCCTATGCATTCATTTCATATTATGACACTGAAAACAAACAAACAAACCACACAAACATTTGGAGACATCTAAAACAAGGGAAATTTGAGGGCAAAAAATTGTATCAAAATTGATAGAGGATATTTCATACCCTCAACATTTCTAATAGATTACCAAAAACTTAGTAATTCTAAGGAACTCAATATATTTCCAAAGGAATAGGACCTAGGATCATAACCAAAACTAAAATAGTTTGGGTATGGGGAAAGTTTCCAAAGGGTTTGGTCATGTAGGTAATTAGCAATTTTTCCTTAGTTACCATTTTGGATTCCAGTCCTGGCAGAGGGATTCAAGCACACCTATACGACAAAAAAGAAGAAGTTCAAGGTTGGGTTTGTTTTGGATATGTGCATACATAAATAATTTATGATACCAAATACTTCCAAAATAGTCATTATCCCCATACCGAACAAGCACAGGCCCATATACAAGCACAAGTCTAGCCTAGATACACCCAAGGCACATCCATACTACCCTATGTGTATATTGGGCAAAAATTTAAAAAGGTTTTAAAGATTAAGGGTTTAGAGGTGGATGGTTAGGCTAGAAGAAGGTTAGAAATATTTTGGGTTAGTTTAGGTTTAATTGGTTCTCTCTCTTTTTATTATCATACAATAGAGTTTGTTGCATGTTCATCCCAAAATCAAAAATTTCTAGAAAGACCCTCAACATCTCCAATACATTATTGAGGACTCAATGATTATGAAGAACTCGATACATTTCCAAAGGAAATCAAACCCAAGATGAGAACTAGAACTTAAATGGTTTAGATATAGGTAGGGCTTCTAAAGAAACTATTTATGTACATAATGAGAAATTTTTCCCGAGTTATCATTTTTATTTCAAGTTATGTTCCAAATCTGAGGTATAAGGGTTAAGGTATGGTAGTATGACAAAAAAAAAAGGGTTTGGATTCATTTTTAATAAGTATGTACAAAACAAAAATTGTGATAATGAGTTCTAAACCAATCATCATCCCCATGTTGAATAAGAATAGGTCCAAGTACAAGCACAACCCTGCTATCCTAAGTAATCTATCACCAACATACCCACAATGTGTTCAAAATGGCAGGGCCTTATCCTAGGCAAACTTGATCAAACCCACACCCATAAACCACCTAATTTTTTAAAATGATTTTTAAAAGAAAAATACAGTTGTATGTAAATGTATACATGCACTCCAAGCTCACTACAATGAATCTATATCTTACATAATTTAGTTATTTGAGCCCACTTAGTGAATGCCTTTCCTTTGCCTGCCATTATGCAACTCTTACAAGGTCATTGCAAAAAACAAAACAGTCATGATTCTTACCATCACCCCAATAAATAGTTTGAACTCCTCATCATTATTTATAGATTGTATATTATATATTTTATTTTATTTTATTTAATATAAGTATTAATATTAATTTTGATAAATATAAATATAAATATAATATATTTATCTAAATATTACTATAACATTATACTTATAGATAAGGATGTTGCTACCACATTCTTTTCAACTTGTTATGGAGATAGCCATTGTAACACAAAGATCTCTATAGATGGCATGAACATGACCTTTGACTTCAGGGCTTCCATTTCTCCTAGTTGCAAATATCATAAATCCTCCTTAAATCTTCAGGGAGCTCTCTTTCAACAGAAAACAAGAAACAAACCTTAAAGAAAAAATATAGGGGTAACCAAAGGAAAGGGAGAGATGAAGATAAAAAACCATACAAAGAAGAGAAGATTGAAGAAGGGAGAAAGGGACTTGGGAGCCAAAAATTAGGGAACAAAGGAAAGTGAAGGGGGAAAGAACAAAAGAAAGAGGCTCAATTGATGAGCTAGGTAGGGAGAGCACTCAAGAAGGTAAAGAGGAGACAAAAGAGATGGAGAAAGATGAGGTGTTATTGATGGATGAGGTGGGGTTTAGGGGAAGAAGAGGGGGTAAGATAGAAGAAAAATAGGTGGGGGAGGAGAGGAGGAGAAGGAGCTAAAGAGGTGATAGGAAGAGAGAAGAGAGGGGAAGGAAGGGAGGAGAGGTGAGGTGAGAAGAAAAGGGTTAGGAGAAAGAGAAAAGAAACCAAGTGGGTGGAAGACTTGAATTTTACCTTAATATTCCTTATATTCTCCATTCTTCATTTATCCTCTCACTTTTTGTCATTACCTTTCTTTCTTCTTTTTCTAATCTTTACTAATACTTTTCTTTATTTTTACCCCTTAATCTTTTTCTCCCCTCCTTTCCAACAAACTTTTATCCACTTCTAGTAGATCTAATTCCTTCTTATCTTTTTAGTCTTTTTTACGATAGTATAAAAAATTATGATATCCTTATTATGTAGTATAAAAGTTTCTGATAAACATCAACAAAATAGCTAGAGCTAACTTTGAAATGTCAATAAGGATAAACCAACATAACCAAAATTTGTGAACATCCGAAGTGAATGAAACACATAAAAGCTAACTTCATAGAAAGATGGGATATGTGAACTTTGTAATAATCCTCTGCTATTAGCAATCACACATTAAGAAGTTTTGGAAGATTGCATCCCATGGACTACAAGATCATTGAGACCTCCTCGATGCCAAATTGGAAATTACAATCATAACAAATGTTTTTCTACAACACTGATTCAATTGATAGGAAAATATATGGGTTGATTCATATTGCATGACCAAAAGACAACACAAAATTAAAAAATCTTCAAAACACTATAAATTGCCAAATCTTTTTTTAATTATTGGTTTGCGAACTTATGCGTTCCAGGGCAATGGAAAATTGGATCCCAAAAAAAAGAGCCTCTCCAACATTATTCACCAAATTAAGTGGGGAAACACTGAGGTGTATGATTTCCTAAATAAACATTTAGACACCTCGTTGGATTGGTTGTAACATGATTTAGGGCAGGCATGAGCTCTATGGGTAATTGAAATGTGGTCATTGCAGGAAACTCAAGTCCATCATTCATTTCAAAGGGTACAAGCTCACACCAAGAAAAAATAAAATCATAGAATTTCAAACCATAGGATTTCAAACCCTAACAACCAAACCCTAAAAACTAGGGGGTAGTACATGTCAATGTGCCCAAGTTGTGTACGCACGCTTAATTAAGCATCTAAAAATATCAGGGTTTTAGTGCTACTCAATTCTTGACTTCAAGACAAAACATTTTTAGGCTTTTAAACGAAAATATTGGTTGTGAGTTGAAGTTTTTTGAAGCTTATGTGTTACAAGCACCTTGATAGGCTCGATTGTTATCACTCTGGGTCTTGTACCTAGAAATAATTCTAATCAACTACATGATTATCTCCTAGTATATACTTCTTTATGTAGACACCGAAATTTGGTTTAGGCCTACGACTTTAATATTCTTCATAATTCTTTTGTCATTTCTTCTATTAATTAAATAATCTTAATTATTTAATTAATTCACACTTTTCTTTATTCTATCTGATTAATTAAATAAACACTTTTTATTTAATTATGTTACTAATTAACCTTATCCTTCTTGTTAAATTAAATAAATTCTTATTTAATTTACTCTTTATCATACCTCAACTATAATTAAATAAATTCTTTATTTATTTAATTATTCATTTAAATCCCTTCATCACTTAATTAAATAAATCTTATTTATTTAATTATTCTTCAAATATCAAATCTTGAATTAAATGAACTATTTAATTCGTGAATTCTATTTTAACACATTCCTCTATATTTAGATAATTGTGTGAGTTATCTAAGTATTCACTTTTACTCGACTCAAAGATCTATTCAAATCGCTCAGTTAACTCTTGATTTAATGTTGAGTGGCATTCTTGAGTAATCTCTTCGTCAAATCATTCAATTTTCTAGTTCTAACTCATTTGCATGTACATGCATTAATTAAATATTCCTATTTAATTAATTAAACCTTGTGTGTGCATTCGAACAAGAGTTGCTTTAATCCATCTTCATCTTTATCATGCAAAGATAATTCTTCTATTTTTGAATACCAAACTGGAAGATTAAATCATTTATTTAATCTTTAATTCTATTTCTAATTTGTATCACTCGTGTCACTACTGACAGTTATCATAATGCATGTCTAATCTGTCGATCTCAACCGTTTGTTGATCTTTCGATCCTGGCCTATCGTTCGAATAATCAATTTTCTATAAATTAATAGTCTTCATCATTCCAATCTCTTGCGAAATCTTATGACTTTTGAGAGCACTTATCTTGAATCTTCGATGTTTTGCTAAATCACTATCATAGGCTATAACAACTCTTGAAAATCTGAGGGAAATTATACTACAACAAAAAAATGGAGAAGGGCAATCAAGATGAATCATGGAAATACATACAAATTTGGTTTTTCATACGAAACGATGCATCAGCTTGATAAAACACCGCAATTGAAATTCATAGATGCATCAGTTTGACGAAGTGACACAATTGATTTTCTGAACTGCATCTGACACTAGAAACAATGCAAATGAAAAAGTCTGATGCATCCGCAAATTCTTGAACCGTAACTGGCTGGTAAAATACCAAGAACGCAATTACAGAGAAAATCAATGCATCTGACTGGTAAAACAACGACGCAATTGAATGGTAACCTTTTGTTTCTGTTTTCAAAAATCTAAAATTGTCAATTGATTTGTGTGTTACTAATATTGGATTTTTAGCGTATGGGTTTTTTGTTTTTGGAGTTAACGAGTTTTTGTAGGACGATTGACGAAGACAATACTAAAAACTACTAACAAATCTTTTTGCAGAACGCTTGTCGAAGACCTTAGTTAATTTTCTTGAAACAGTTTGTTTGGTAGTGTAGCAAATCTTTTGTTTGGTTTAAAATTAACAAGTGTTTATTGTGTTTGGTGCGAAATCACAACTGTGTATTACCCTTATGATTTGGTACATTGAAGTATCCTATCCCCTTGCGCATCCGTGCGATCCTGGGTGTAATAGAAATGGTTACCAACTCTAGAACTTGGGCCTGTTCTGGTGGGAAAAAGTACTCACCCTAGGATGACTCAGACTGGTAGCACCCTGCACTTGAGGGACTTCCAGCCGGTATATAAAAGTGGATTCTTGGGGAAACCCCAAGAATCACACGTATGGTTCCGACGAGATGGATCTGAAAGGGGACTCTCGTCGCATGGATCATGCCCTATGAATGGAATGCCCGTATTAAACACCTTTTGTTTTAGAGACCAACCATTTTTGGCCTTTGCTTGGTATAGTGGAGGGTACAGTATCATGCCCAAAGACACTCACTACTGATCCCCCTTGAGTAGAGATAACAGTTCTTGGGAGGTCATTGCCCAAATAATTCAAAATTGGTGTGCTTGAAAGACGTTAATGAGCCGTGGAGCAGAGCCAATGCCACCAAATTTCTAAGCTATCCGCTCGCAAGAAGGAAAGGTGTTTATCACCAATCCGAGGTATTTAGGTGGGCTCTACCAAGTATAAAAACCCTAGGCCTTTTGGCCTATTAGGATTGTACTTGTCTGTTGTCATATTACACATTCTTTGAGTCCAAAATCAGACTAAAAACACTTTGTCTTATGATTGTTCTTGTTTTCCAGAATTGGATCACGGAAAACAAAGTTAGTTTTAAATCTCAAATCACTGAAAATACACAGAGAGTCGCAACTGGTCACTAGAAGGTTGCAATTGTTTTTTAGAGTCGCATCTGTTTAAACTCGAGTTGCATCTGTTTAACTTCGAGTTGCATCTGTCATTTTTAGTCGCATCTGTTTAGCGTAGAGTCGCATCTGCTAGATTAGGTCACAATTGCTTTGCGAAGGGCCGCATATGTTATATTCTGAGTTGCAACTATCATTACGAGTCACATCTATTAGAAGGTTAGCCACATCTGTTAGAGTCGAACATTAAACTTTATCAGGGACACACAATTGATTATCAGAAAACTACAACTGTCAAATTTAACCGCAACTGGTAAACATAACCGCATCTGTGAAATCTTGTGACGCATTTGCCTGATTAGAAAACCAAAATTCATGATCACTATCTAGTCGACACGGTTATACTAGTCTTTCAATTGGAATTCCACAAGCAGTCATTGAACGAAAACCTGAAACAATTTGCTCAATTTTTGCATCCTTTAGGTTCATTTAGTCATTACCATAGTTGTCCTAATTCAGAGTTAGTCTCATATTAGAATACATTTTTCCTTTAGAGTGAACTTCTAGGAAGCTCATTTTTACAAACTTTAGGACAGGTCCACCATCTACACTCTAGAAAAATCATAGCGTCAATGAAATCTATCATTGAACCTAGTCTTATCATTTTATCCTTTATCCTATAGAGAGTCCTCCTAGCTCATCAGTCTAGTTAGGAAACTCAACTTGTCTTTGATCCTCGTCCCATATTGGTTCCTTGACTTAACTAAATTGATGCCTTGGTTAGACTTTAGGTAGTTGGTCCCTCCGTCTTGGGTTTATAGAATTGATTATTTTAGAACCTTGCTTAGACTTTGTATCTTTAGATTTTAGGCTAGTGTCATCCTAGAACATTCTTTATTTCACATCTAGAAAATCCCAAAAACATAGACTAAGGTCATACTGTCCATAGACATAGTTTTGCATTTCTTTCATATTGAGCTAATCTTACATGGTTGAGACTAGGTCTAAGAGAATAGAGAGAGAAGAGATGTCGAACCCAAACGAATTCATCAATCCATTTTCCTCAAGACCTCACAAGACTCTATTAGACAAATTCACCACTAGAAACACTCAAGGTCACATTACAACAAAAGACATAGAGGCTGTCACACATGACCCTGAGTTTGCCTCTTTCATAGATGAATATCTAGCAAACGATTGTCAACGATAATTAGCCAAATTTCTAGTTGAAGGTGCTACCTTACCTACAGGATTTGATATCAGCACCTTACAAACTCAACCTACACAAGGGACAAATACAACGACTGCTAGTACTACTATACCTCAGGTCAGCACAACTATGGCATTTGGCACACCTACACAGAGTACGATAGTCCATACATCTCCATTTGGTACAACCAGCATGACATCAGGATTTAATTTCACTATAGGTGGATCATCATCCACTCCCTTCGGTCCTCTTGTTGGGAGTAAAAGACCTAAAACATCAGCCTCTACACCATATGTCAGTGTCACAAGTACAACATCCCAGTCAATGACCATACCTAATGCCAGTGTCACAAGCACCATACCACAATCAATGGCCATACCTAGTGCTCAAGTCACTAGTACTATACCACAGATTACACAAACAGGAGGCATTCCCTCTTTCTAGTATGGCAATCAAAATCCATTCTCCTAGACTGGAAAATAGAATCCATTCACTCACATTCCGAATCGGAATCCCTTTGCCCAGACAGGCAATTACAATCCATTTACATGGATTCAAAATTAGAATCCTTTCTCCCAGATTGGTAGTCAGAATCTGTTCACACAGATCCCAGGTCAATACCAATTTATGCAGATACCAGACCAGAACACATGTACCAACATTCCAAATCCAAACCCACCTCAAATACCAACGTTCAATCAAAATCCATTATGAGACCTTGGATTTCATAATACATACACGGATCCGCATAATCCCCCTAACACATCCTTGACCCAAGTTGATGTCTTACAAACACAAATGTATGCACTACAAACACAAATGGATAACATGTCAGTGTCAACTAAGAAATCCTTTTCAACAAAGGACATATGCCCATTTCCCTTTGATAGATCATTGTATATGACCCCTTTCCCTCACGGATATGTCATACCAAATCTCCCTAAGTACAATGGAAAACAAAATCCAATAGGACATATAAGGGAATTTTCTACCATATGCATAGATGTCTCTTATGACCCCATATATCTTATGAGACTATTTCCAAGAAGTCTTGTAGGAATTGCACTAGAGTGGTTTTCAGGTCTAGACTCTGGCATCAGATCTTGGGGTGAACTGGTCGAGAAATTTGTGGAGCAATTCTCCTTCAACATAGACCACGAGATAAATATAGCAACCTTGTGTCACACAACACAAGATGAAGGTGAAACATTCATTGCTTTCTTCCAGAGATGGAGGACTATAGCTAGCCGGTATCCTGTCGAGATAACTGAAAAACAAAAAGTTACTATGTTCCAAGAAAACCTTCATGCAAAACTAAGGAGTAACTTAAGGGTACATTGTTGTACATCTTTTTCAGAACTAGTGGAAAAAGGGGTTATAATAGAAAAGGATCTCATTGAAAAAGGAAAACTTAAGACATCAACATCCAATAGAAATCCGATCGTACAAAACACCCCCACTGACAGAAACAGATTTTGGTCTCGCAACAAAAATGTCACCAATGATGGGGTAGTTGATGCTAAAACACTACAAGTGGCACCAATCATCACATTACAAGGACCTCACACTTTTTCCAACATGCTTAATGCTATCAATCAACCTCCTAACATGGTCCAAAATACTCAACATCCACAACAACAAAGGAGATTTCAAAAACGTGAGTTCACTCCCTTAGGGGAACCCATTGAGTCCGTATTCAAACAACTATTACAACATAATCTTATACAGCTACAGGAACCAAGACAATACAATCCAGGACAATTTAAACCAGCTTGGTGGGATGATAATGCCTTTTGTGATTATCATAGAACTAAGGGACATAACTTACAAAACTGTTGACAACTGAAGAATATCATACAAGATCTTGTCGAAAGGAGAATTATTGAAGTTGGTGGATAGAAACCAAAGTCATCAAATGCTGATCATCAAGTCTTTTCTGATCCACTACATGACCATGGGAAAGGAATTGTTCCCAGTTCGAGTACTAAGACCAATATGTCAGCCAACTATGCAAGTATCAAGCATGATTATAATGGTGGCAAAATCATTCATCACCTTCGCGTTTCTGATGAGAACATCAATACCATTACTATCAATGCAAATATTGAGTGCACGGTCAATACTCGTCGTACTAAGATCACTATCTAAGGCTCTCCATCATAGCAAACACCACAACCTTCCAAGTTACAATATAACCTACTTGACCAGTTGGGGAAGACCCCAGCCCAAATCTCAATCTTGGAACTGTTGCGTATTTCCCCTGAGCATCGATCTATTCTCGATAGAGCTTTACAGAACACCACGGTCCCTAATGACCTTGATGTCAATCGTTTCCAGGAAATGGTGGGCTACTTGACCAACAATCACCATGCCACATTTTCTGAATAAGACTATGCAATTGAAAAGATGAATCATAATGATCCTTTACATCTAGAAGTCCTTGTTGATGATACCAAAGTTAGACGAGTTTTGGTAGACGGAGGAGCAGGGTTAAATCTGTGCACTTTAAAACTAATTAAGGCATTAGGTATCTCAGAAGCATGCATAGACATGACCAAAAGTATTGTCATTAAAGCTCATGATGATGAGGAACAAAAATCAAAGGGGGTGGTAACACTTCCTATCAGAATTGGTCCTGCAGTAATGGAGACAAAGTTCCAGGTCTTGGATCTCACCCTTCCTTATAACCTTTTGCTAGGTAGACCATGGATTCATGCCATGAAGGTGGTCCCTTCCATGTATCATCAGTGCCTTAAATTCTCTTACAATGGCACATAAATAACTATAGATGGTGACCCAGATCCATTCCAATATTGCACCAATCTAAAAGAGATCCCCCAACGCCAAGTGCTAGTAAACCAAGAGGCTTTATCATCTAATCCATCTTCCTATGTTGATCCATCAACACTCACTCGAACATCTATTTCACCCTCACTTCCTGCCACTCCTAGGGTTGAGATCCAAGACAAGGGTTGTGGAGAGTATTACATGATGACATCTTATTGTGTTAGCCATTTGATTCCTCCTAAGTCATACTATTTACCTACATCAGATAGGGGATAGTCTATGGTCACTAGACATGTTCCTCCCATAACAACTTTCATTAAATGGGGAGAATTAAGCAAAGAGGCCGTAAATACAAAAGATGTCACTTCCTGGTTGTATAGGGAAGATGATGAAGAACCTCTCTCACTTGCTCACATTCCTACGGATCTATATGGAAATGGTTTCACAATCATGGAGAGCAAGGGATATGATGGACAAAGTGGTTTAGGCTTAAACCAAGACGGGAGGATTGAACCAATATGTGTTTCTCAATGGCCAAAAGGCATGGGGCTAGGGTTTCAACCGATTCAGATTGGCATTCCTAGTACCACATCACCCTTAATTGAGGAAGTAAGTGCTTCAAAAGATACTAATACATCTCACAAACCATTGGACCAATATCACTGTGGCTCCCCGGACTCCAACAACTATGAGTGGGATTCCCTATCCTCTACCTCTTCCATGGACCTTGACAAGTTATTTGGAGAACTTGACTTAATGTTAAGTTCCTCACCAAATCCATTGAATTCCTGTCCACCAAAGAAAATGAAAAAGGAGGAGTGGTTTAAACACTACTATTGGGAGTCACTTGATCCTACCTCTTGGCAACCTGATACATCTGTTTCAAATAGTCAAACCTTGGCATTAGGCCCACCTATCAATCTGCCTAGACCTAAACCAAAGAGCAAATAGGACTTAGTACAAGAATTTTGTGACAATATGAATAACTCAATCCTTACCTTGACCCCAGTAAACTTTGATAACTCCGACGATGACATGCCCTTAGTATATCCCCAACTCATTGATTGGGACCAACTTGACACACCAGTTTTAGACATTTTTGAGAACGACGAAGCAATTGCTGAGTTCCTAGGATTACACGAAGGCATACCTCACGGTGATCACAAGGCTAGTTTTACCATTGACTTGGACAACAAAGCATATTTTGGGGAGTCTGTTCAACCCTCTAGTCACAAAAATGAGAAAAAGAATAAACAAGATAAAAAGGATGAGTCTCTAGGTGAAAACCGGAAGGCACCTTTAGACAATGAAAAAGTAAAAAGAAAGGATGCATCCGAAGGTGAAAACCTCTCTGAGGAACCTAAGGATGGAGGTTTGAACATTCTCCCTGTTGCACAAAAAAAGTCACCCATGCTCGTTGAAGAATCGGTAGAAGTCAATATAGGTACAAAAGAGAATCCTCAACTAGTTTATTTTGTAGCGTCATTGACAACAGAAGAGCAGCCAGAGTTCCACAACTTCTTTGCACAGAGATAGATAAATTTTTCCTGGTCATATGTAGACATGCCGGGGTTGGATCCTGAACTTGTTCTACATCACTTTCCTTTACAACCAGGTGTCAAGCCAGTGAAACAAAAATTGAGAAAAATGCATGGCCGCCCATTTAAGAATCAAGAAGTTTGCCATCTGTGTGATGAATTTCATATTCAACATCACTTTTCTACTCCATACTACCCACAAGGTAACGGCCAAGCAGAGGCGTCTAACAAAACCATCATTAGAATCTTCAAGAAGACTATCAATGATGCTAGTCGTGACTGGCATTTACAGCTTAATCTTGCCTTATGGGCTTATCGCACAAGTATCTGTACTCCCACTGGTGCCACTCCCTATTCACTAGTATTTGGTTCTGAAGCTATTATTCCTTTTGAGGTCGAGATTCCTTCCTTAAGGGTATCCTTGAAAGGCCACATTGATGATGAAGAGTACTGAGTCTCGAGAATCCATGAGCTAGAATTCTTGGATGAGCCAAGACAGAAGGCACTAGACCATCTCCAAGCATATCATAATCGCCTTCATCGTAGCTATAATAGGAAGGTCTTGAACATAAAATTTGACATTGGTGACTTGGTTTCAATGGAGAACCCAAAGAATCAAGCAGAAAGAGACAAACCAGGAAAGTTTGAACCTAACTGGTTAGGATCGTATATTGTTACAGAAGCCTTTGGATCATGAGCATACCAACTCTCTACTCCTGAAGGGGAGCCATTTTCCTCACCAATTAATAGTCTTCATCTGAAGAAGTTCTATGCATAGCTTTTGAGGGCCTTGTCTTCATTAGTCAAAAATACCAAAAAAATCAAAAAAATTGTTACCAAGGTGAAAACCTGGAAAATAGGAGTTTTGGTAACACCAAAAAAATAGATAATCCAAAAAATAGTAAAAGACAAATAATTCGTCCAATAGTGAAAACCACTTCGGTGGCGCTTTGGATAGGTACCATGGTGAAAACCTGGCAAACAGGTGCCATGTGTGGTTGACTCTGCTCCTTTGTCTACTATTATTCTAATCTAGCACTACCTTGTACATAGTCCACTACCCTATACATAGTCCACTACCCTGTACATAGTCCTTATCCTTGTACATAGTCCACATCCCTATACATACACTCTATCCTTGTATATACTACCTATCCCTATACATATCACAAATCTTTCTCATCCATCGTTGGTATATACCATTCATACTAAGCGGTAATCATTCCCATAACCTCGAATGATTGACATTGAGTGCATTTCGTATCCCCTATTTTATCCTATTCATAATCATTTGGTCTTATACTCGACTAGAAGCAAACACTTGACGTGTGTCCTATTCATTCTTCCATTGGATTTGTTGAAGACATAAAACCATAGAAAAATCCACAAACATCACAAAGTGACTTGAGAAAACACAAAAACATTAGAAAACTTCAAAAAGACAAAAAAAATCATAACATTTCAAAAAAAAAAAAGCAGAGTCAAAGTCGGTCTCACTTGTCAGTATTTGTCATTTGTCAAACTATGTTGCCTCTGTGACTGGATGTAGGCAAGGCCATCTGCTAATGTGCCCCCGTGGCTCTAGGTCAGTCCGTTTAGGTTTGTCTGTATAAAATCATGCTTCAATTCATATGTCTATATGACAAGGTCATTGGTCATGTCGAACTACGAGGTCTCTGCATGTATGATGTAGGCAAGGCCATCAATCGATGAGCCCCCGAGGCCGTACTAGGTCAGTCCATTAGGGTTCGTCACATTCAATTTCACACACATCTTCTATTTGTAGTCAGTCTTGTTAGTCAAAGTCAAGTCGAACTACGAGGTCTTTACGTGTATAACATAGGCAAGGCCATCAATCAATGAGCCCCTGAGGCCGCACTAGATCAGTCCTTTAGGGTTTTGTCATCACACACAATCCATTGTCAGCAAATTGTATCAAGTCATGCATCAATCTGGTGAACAAGTCAGCAATGTCTCTAAGTCAAATCAAACAACTTGCCAAAAAAAATGATCAAAACAGATCAACAAATGTCTACTATAGGATGTGTCCTTCCTGGAAACAAACATCATCTCAACAACCATCCTGTATCTTATCCAGGATGAGTCCTTCCTGAATACAGCTATCAGCATGGAAATCTATGTCTTATATAGGATGAGTCCTTGCATAATCGACATTGTCAAACAATCAAACATAGCCTTACACAAGTTATCACATCAACGGCGTTTGACTCAACATCTTATACGATACATGTCTTTCTGAAACCAAGCTTTTTCATGCCTTATACAGATAGTCATAACATTGAAACCAGACTTGCAGTGTTATCTGGTATGTTTATCTCCTAAAATCAGGCTTTATCAATCAATCATTCTATCAATCAAAACAAATACAAAAAATAGATCAAGTTTTGGCAAATATTTTACTGGATTTTTGACTTTTTGGCTTATTTATCTTATCTTTTCATTTGACTTTATGATGGGAATTAATGTTACTAGCTTTTTCAAGGATGTCCCATGGAGGATTTAGAGAAGCCACGATGTATCAAAATTCTATTTTCTTTGACTGTTGTCTGTCAATTGTCTTTTTAAATTTGATTTTTGAGTCATGTTACTAGTTTCCTCAAGGATGTCCCATGAAGGATTTAGAGGAGCGATGACGTCTCATGACCCGTCTTTTATTTTGTTTGCTGTATGTGGTTTGTCTTGACAAAAAGACTAGGGCAACTTGTGCCCTTAGTATGAGTTAACGACACTCTTGTCTGCGACTGTCTGTTATTAGCAAGTGGATGACCTTGCACACCTTGATCTATGTCATATCATGGTGTTTGTCTCCATTTGTATTAGTCCCGCCCAATGATGATAAAGTGCAATACCTTTTGAGATACAGAGAAACATCAAAGATTGCTAATACTAACATCCATCTCATTTCTTTTATTATTTCTCAATCTTTCTTTCCGCACTAACAGTTCTTCTTTGTGGCATTATGATGGAGTCCTGTGACACACAACAATACAAGTCATCCTGCATACACATACATGTTAGAAAAATACATACATATAGGCATTTCTCATATTTAGGACATCATGGCATACTAGACATTCATCATCATACAAAACATATCATAAGCATTCCATGTACATAACAAATGTAAATACATGCATCACATTACATTTGTATAGCACCACATGTAGCAGGCATTGTACATACAACATCATATTTCATCTCATAACTATAAATTGCATACATCATATAGAATCAACATCACATAGAATCAACATTATATCATTAGCTGCATCAACACATCATACAATAGAGATGATCATCCATCACATAGGCATATCATATAAACATCACATGTATAAATAAACAACTGCATAATCACTACATAGAAATGCATATCATGAGAATCGCCACCAAAATCATATATATATATATCGCTCAACCGTGTCATCACAATGTCATAATGTATCAATAATACATGGAAGCCCGCAAGCTATAAAATCATAATACAATGTCTCGATGCATATCAAGAAGTATCCCTATCCTGAACTGCCACTGCTGTCACGACTGGAGTGTGCAGATGACTGATGCCAGGAACTCGATGACCTGTGAGCTGAGTGAGGCCTATCATATGGACCTGCTCTGTGTGGCTGCTCCACACCCTCTGTGCTAACTGTCCTAGTGTGGGTCTTGGTCTGTGACCTACTGCTACGTGCCTGCGAGAAGCTGGGAGCCTATCTCTCTGGAGGAACCTATGCCTCATATAAATCACGATAATAAGTCTCCCTCTCCCCAGCTCTAACTAGCTCTCTGGCAAAGGCAACTGATGGTCCAGTACATAAAGCTCTGAGCTTTGTAAATCTCTACTCAGTCTCTTGTCTCCGAGCTATGGCCTGATCCCCGTCCATGACAACTCTGTCCCTCTCCATCTGTAACATGTCCCTCTCGGACATCAGGACTCTCATCTGCTCCTCCAAGGATGCAACCTGAGCATGTAATGTAGCTACATCGGGATCAATTGCCCCTGTGTCATCTTGCCTGACCCTTGGTACCCCATCCTCCTCGTCCAACTCCTCCAAAATATGGTCCCATATCTCTCTCTCATGATCATCATCCTCCTCATCGTCCTCCTGATAGGCACCCAACAGGCCTAGGGCATCAATCTCTACCTCCTCTCACTCTACCTCCTCCTCTGTAGGAACATCTGGAATGGCCACCTCTTCGGGATGCTCCTCCTCTCTGCCAATCTCTACATGAACCTCCTCACCACCTCGACCAATATCCGGCATGGCCACATCCTCCTCTCCCTGTCTCTCCTCCCAAATCGGTGACAGTGGTGGCCCTCATCCCCTTCGTCCATGTCTCCCTCTCCTCCCACCTTGCCAACCACCTCTACCATCATCTCCATCATCACCACAACCTCCTCTACCTCCCTGACCTCTACCTCTACCATGCTTGCCTCATGGTCCTATCCCTCGCCGCTCTACTGACGCTGGCTGATTTGGATATGTCAAAGGAATCGGCTTATGCATGACCCACCACTTATCATACTCCTCTGTCGTACTTGGGTTTGCTGGACCATCTCTCCACCCCCAGGGAACTGCATGTAATGCATCAATTTCTGCCTCAGCTGTGGCCATTGGAATCTCTGGACCCCATAGGGGGACCTCTCACGATGACCTCACGAACTCAACCCGTCCTCTTGATACGTCATGTCTCTCTCCAAACTGCCGCAGGACATGATCTAGCAAGTGACGCTCTATGATATGGACATGTGACACTGTCCGCCCAATCAAGTACTGTGTCTGTCGGCAAAAAAATAGGTGCTCATCCTCATTGGACCAGTCTGTGCATCCCAAGTATGGCCTCCATGTAAACTGCACCATCGTGTCTATGGCATGCTTGAAATATCCAGTGTCTCCTATGTGGTGCTGAGTATTCACCCATGCATAACGAAAGGCGTAAGGGGCTCCGTGTGGTACATCTACTGTCACTGGTGGCTAAAATATCGCAATGTGTTCCCACACCCATACCATCAGGAGCGTGGTACTACAACTCATAGACTGTGCCTCTCAGTAGGCAATATCATGTAAGTGAAAGTACAACATACCAAGGAGACAGGGACCCTATGCATATACCTCACGTCTCTCTAACATCCCTACTAGCATCTCCCCCCACCCCACAGGAAAACCATGACCTCGACGGTCAGGAAGTATTATCCCACCTATTAGTGTGCATAATAGACAGTCCAACTGCCTATACCTCTGTGCTAACACATGCCACCTGATCTCATAATGGTCAAACCCTAGCTGTCTGATGTTTGCATGCGGGTAATATCGACACATCTCAACAATACCCCTCTGGGTATCATAGCTCACCTGTGTGCCTCTAATCAAAAGTCTGAGGATTCTGTACACATCCTCCAGCATAACTGTGGCCTCTCCAGTAGGCAGGTGAAAGGATGATGTCTCTGAGTGCCATCGCTCACACAATGCTGTAAGTAAACCCCAATTCGCCCGAATCTGGGGCATTTTTGTAACGTGTAGAAGACCTAAGTTCCATAGAAACTGTCGCTTTGCACTCCGCAAGCTGTCTCTGAATCGAAAAGTTGTCGGTCTTGACTCTCGCATGTATACACTGTCCAACACAACTTGCAATGGCATTATACATGCCCCATGTCAGCATTGAACAACTATCATAGTGCAAAATGACTAAATTAACTGCTATTCAAATGCATCATTATTTTGCAAATGCGTCGTTATTTTGCAAATGCATCATTATTTAGCACTTGCATCGTTATTTTACATATGCGATGCATAAAAATCAAATGTGTCATTCCATTAGACATATGTGTTACTATTGGTCAAATGCGTAACTTTACAATACATATGCGTGCATGATAACAAATGCGTTGGCGAATAAAAATATTATGTGCAACTGTGGTGAAAATATGCATATGCGTTGAAATAAATATGAATGCATCAAGGGAAACTCAAATGCGTTGAATAATAAACAGATGCGGCTAGCTAAATTACATATGCGTTGCACTATAACACATGCGTTCAACTAAATGACAAATGCGTCGAACCACACAACATCTACGGTAACCTACCTACGTGTTATTGCATATGCGTTGATCCGCATGCAAATGCGTCGTTTGCGCATTCACATGTGGAATTTTATCAAAATGACGCATAAATAAAATTTGAATTAAATGCATAAAAAATACGCGCAAATTAAAAATTTCAAAAGTCAAGTTTGAGGTACATACCGGGGGGTCCGCATCGACTGGCCACCTGAAGGTCCGGATCCTATATGCGCGATGGTGGGTGTTCGGAATGGAAGACATCGTCGCTGTGGGTGTAGAGCAAATTCTCAATTCTCGAAGCTGGGTGGGTAAAAATGACTTAGTTTTTACCCCAATTTCTATATATACCTAGGGTTTTGGTGGCATTCTTTTCTATTGGCCGCGTCAACTTCCAACTTCAATCAACCCGTACTCGTCCATACCACTTCCAAATTCAATTCCGTCAACTCCACTACATTTTTGGCTATCCAATAGAATAATCGGGATCATTTCTAAATTGTTCTGAACTTTTTTGAAAATTTGTCAATTTTCTCGAGGGGGCATACCTTCACCTGTTTTACACTGGGGCACTACTGGGGCATATTTCTTATCGATTTTCTTTGACACAACGCCGAAATGACATTGTATCAAAGAGGGGAAAATGTAGACACCGAAATTTGGTTTAGGCCCGCGAATTAATATTCTTCGTAATTCTTTTGTGATTTCTTCTATTAATTAAATAATCTTAATTATTTAATTAATTCACACTTTTCTTTATTCTATCTGATTAATTAAATAAACACTTTTTATTTAATTATGTTACTAATTAACCTTATCCTTGTTAAATTAAATAAAGTCTTATTTAATTTACTCTTTATCATACGTCAACTATAATTAAATAAATTCTTTATTTATTTAATTATTCATTTAAATCCCTTCATCACTTAATTAAATAAATCTTATTTATTTAATTATTCTTCAAATATCAAATCTTGAATTAAATGAATTATTTAATTCGTGAATTCTATTTTAACACATTCCTCTATATTTAGATAATTGTGTGAGTTATCTAAGTATTCACTTTTACTCGACTCAAAGATCTATTCAAATCGCTTAGTTAACTCTTGATTTAATGTCTAAGTGGCGTTCTCGAGTAATCTCTTCGTCAAATCATTCAATTGTCCAGTTCTAACTCATTTGTGTGTACATGTAGATTAATTAAATATTCCTATTTAATTAATTAAACCTTGTGTGTGCATTCGAACAAGAGTTGCTTTAATCCATCTTCATCTTTGTCATGCAAAGATAATTCTTCTATTTTCGAATACCAAATTGGAAGATTAAATCATTTATTTAATCTTTAATTCTATTTCTAATTTGTATCACTCGTGTCACTACTGACAATTATCATAATGCATTTCTAATTTGTCGATCTCAACCGTTTGTTGATCTTTCGATCCTGGCCTGTCGTTCGAATAATCAATTTTCTATAAATTAATCTAGTCTTCATCATTCCAATCTCTCACGAAATCTTATGAATTTTGAGAGCACTTATCTTGAATCTTCGATGTTTTGCTAAATCACTATCATAGGCTATACTTGCACGAACTCTTGAAAATCTGAGGGCCATTATACTACAACAACAAAATGGAGAAGGGCAATCGAGATGAATCATGGAAATACGTACAAATTTGGTGAGATTGTTCAAGTTTTATTTACGTTTTTACTTTCCTTTGTTCTTTGTTGCTTATCATTAGATTGCATTTAGATCTGCATTGCATGCTTGCTTTTAATCTTTTCTTTTTGCATTTTCTTGGCGTTACACTTTAAGTAAGAAACGTGAAAGATGTTATGCATCTAGGCAAGAGTTGGTGGAAACACAATTTAGTAAGCTAAAAGATTCACCTCCTTTAGAATCTCAAAAGGACCTACATAGCATGGAGCTAGTTTGGATGACTTTCCAAACTTGATAGAACTCTTATGAGGTTTTACCCTTAACAACACCTTATCACCTATTGCAAAATTCTTGGGTAATCTCTTTGCCTTTGCATAGCTTTTATGCTTATCATTGGCTTCAACTAGCCATTGCTTGACAACTTTGACTTGTTCTTCCAGTTCAACTAACATTTTAGGCTCAAGGCTCACCCTATCCTCAAGTTTATCCCAACTTATCGAGGTTCGACACTTTCGGCCATATAATGCTTTGAAATGAGCCATCTTTATTGTAGAATGGTAGGAATTGTTATAAGAAAATTCCACTAAAGACAAGTAATATTACCACTTGTATTGTTGGTCCATGCAATACATTCTTAGTAGGTCTTCAAGTACTTGATTCACCATTTTTGTTTATCCATCTATTTCTAGATGATATGCTAAACTTATATTTAGTTGAGTTCCCAGTGCAGAGAATAAGGTTTGCCTAAACCTTGAGGTCATATGTGCATCCCTATCTGAGATAATATTCTCAAGAATTCTATGTAGTCTGAATGTTCACCTCTTGCACAAATTTTTGAGCTATGACATGAGATCCATAAGTTAAATTCCCTAGTATGAAATGTGCTACCTTAGTAAGCTTGTCCACAACTACTAAAATGGCATTGTGCTTATTTATTGACATAGGAAATCCTTGCACAAAGTCCATACTAATGACTTTCCACTTATTCTCTGGAATATGATGTGGATACAACAAGCCTGCAGGATCATGATGTTTCACTTTCACCCTTTGACACTCGAAACATTTAGCCACAAATCTACCAGAATCTCCTTTCATCCCTTTCTAAAAGTATAATGGCTTCACATCTGCCAACATCTTTGTCACACCAGGATGTCCTGAGTATAGTGCTTCATGAAATTCTTTCCACACAATATTTCTCAATTCTTCAAAGTTAGGAACATACATCCTTCCCTTATACCTAAGTAATCCATTGGGTTCAAAATGATATCCATCGTACCTTGCATCTTGTGGATTATTTGTGAGTGCTTGCTTAACTTGCAAATAGTACTCATTTCCCTTACTTTTCTACAATACTTGACCTTTAAAGTCAGTTTGGATTGTCACTATTGAAGCAATATGTCTTCTACTACTTAAGGCATCGACTAAATTTTATTTTCCTTTGATATAACTGATACATTAAAGTCACAATCAACTATCAAATCCAACCATCTTCTTTGTTGTGCATTCAGATTAGGTTGAGTGAATAGATATTGTGGATATAAATTTCCTCGAGCTCCCTTTGGGTTGTTTTTATTTTGCTAAGTCTGGCCCGTGCCCCATACATTTAAACATCATCGGGCCCCTTTTTGATGAACTTCATCTGCTACCACCATGTGTTTGCTAGGCACTCTCCATAGGGATTTCTTCCTTCACTCTTCTTCCGGTCCCCACCATGCTTCCACGCGTCAACATTGCAGGCACTTGAAGACTGCTTCCCTTCGCTTTTCAACCGGGCTCCATCCGCATGCCACGCAACATCTGTTTGCGTTCACTTTTGGTGGACCCCATAGTCAACACTAACAATGAAGACTTCTCCATGTGTCTTCCTTGTGCAAGTTTTCATCGCAAAGAGGATGGAGCAAGCAATGAGCCCCCACCATATTTCCATGTGTCCTAACTGCCTCCATGGTTAAGTGACACATGTCTACATGAGATTCGTTTGTTTCTTTATTGGGACCACTACCATCATTCATAGGGGATGCATCTAGCTTGTGGATGACTACGTTCTATGGCTCAAATCTTTTTCTATTACAACGACCAAGGGCAATCATTGCTTTGGGCATCATTGTTCATGATGGGGGAATCTTTATGTTATTGGCTCGCCAAGCGGTGAGATTATTTTCAATATATACTACTTTTTCCTTTCGAAAATGAGTTCGGAAGATACAAAAAATTTGTGAAAGACACTAGGCCTTTTCTACTATTTTTAGATTATTGTATAAGACTCACAAACTGTGTCATTGTTCGGCCTTTCTATTTTCTTAAGCTATTTGATAAAACATTATATTGTGCCATTACTATATTGATTGATTTATTTGCAGAACTTCGATGATGTCAATATAAGTTGTTGGTTTAGATCATGTCCTTGACTCTTTTCAGTAAATGTATGGGAATTATTTTATTTTATTGGATAAATTATTCAAGTTTTCATCTTTGATTTTTGTTATTCTGGGACTTAGCAGATTGCTGAGCGGGCCCTTAAATCACATCCCAAAGATAGATTTACCGTGCCTACATCTAAATCTTGGCGCAACGCCTTAGTTAGATCTTTATTTTTTTATATCTGCTTATGTTTCCCATTCTAAAACCCCAAATACAAAAGAAGCTGACTTCTTTATAAATTCAGAGGTCACTCAGTTTAGCGCAATTGGTCCCCCCATTAACTGAGTTTCCCATAAGGCTATTACCTTGCCAATTTTTGGCATCAACAGTTTCTTTTTCTGGCACATCCGGTGGGATTGCTTAAATGTACCTAAACCTAAAGTGGGTGTATGAACCATCAACCTATTATTAGATCCCAAATAGCTAATAACCTTGGCTTGCTAGTACCATCACTAGTGATAGTATGGAATAGAACGCATCTAGTGAATGTTTCGATCCCTCCACCAGCCATGTTGCTAATTGCTAACAAAAATTACGTGGTGTGGGATGCTGAAATCCCCCTTGTAGCACCAGTAGCACCCGTTGTTTGGGCCTCAACCCCTGTCTTTGCTTTAAAAGCTATACCAAAATTCACCAAGGATGGCTCAAAAACACCATCCGAACACCTACAAGATGTGGCGAACGTGTGTTTGGTGCACATAGTTATTGACACAGCCTCTTTCAGAGGCAGGGCATTCGATTGGTACCGCACTCTGCAAGCTAACATTATTGGTACCTGGGATCAGTTCAGAGATCCTTTCTATGAAATATTCTTGAACGATGGAGATAGTTCCTCGCTATATCATCAATTTTTGACCATAAAGCGGGCCCCACACGAAGCCATGACTGACTTCAACACCTGATTCCATACGACTTGGTAGAGGATCTAGGCTGCTATCCACCCACTGGCTAAATTGGCATTCACATTTTAGTTAAAATCCATCTACGCCGACATATCAATGATGATCCAATCCCTTGGTGTAACCACTCTACCAGATGCATACAACGTCGTAGACAAAGCAGAGAACAATCTGATAGACATTGGAAAGTTACCACCTCGGCCCGCTATGCCTATATTCCCTGAGATATTAGTTCCTACCCAGGAGATGCCATCTATTAGTGCGTCCACTCCTCCCTAGTCCATGTACACATATGCGAACATGCTACAAAATGTTGCTTCTACATCTGATTCTTCAAAGGATGAGATAAGCGATGTTAAGGAAATGTTGCGGACCATTGCCAATGAAATAACTACCATTAAGCAGAACTAGTCTGCGCCTTCAAAGCTAAACTACCAAAATTATCAAGGCAGATGAACTTCTTACCAACAAAACCAATTCCAAGGAGGTGCTCACACAAACCCACAAACTCAAACAACTAATCAAATAGTGCGAGTACCTACTCCTTTGCAAGGTGCTCACCCAAGCTCGAGTAGAGAGCTTATAGTAGGGAAAAACAATTTGGTTGATGACATTGACCCCTGGTGCTTCCCTTGTGGCGACACACATATGCCTTGAAATTTCCCACGTGGAAATCTATAGCAGAAGGTGGTAGAACAATGCAGTCAAGGTGCGCCATCAAATTCTAGAGGTTATGTATATGCCTCCCCCCAAATGGAAAAAATGGTACTCACTAGTCAAATGCAAGGGATGTCCCTAGAACAAGAGACAACTATAGCTCCCGATCATGCACTCTTCTCATGGATGGAGGAAGAAGAGGCGGTATTTGCAAATGATGCATCCACATCAAAGGCCCCACAAGTGCAGTCTGACTACAACACTTGCTCAAAGAGGAGATTCATGGGTGAACCAGTCATCCCGCAGCCCAAAAGTGCCTTCGACCAAACTCCTAGTACCTCCACAGTTGCACAACAATTTCAACTGTGAAAGAAAATTGTTATAACCAGGGCTAAGAAACAAAAGCCTTCAAATTTTCCACCATTCAATGTGGTGGAACAATTAAAAAATCTTCCACTAATGTGTCCCTTTGGGATATCTTAGCTATTCTAGAGCAAAAGACATTGCTATAGAAGGCCCTCCAAGAAGATGCAATCACTGAGCTGACGAAGCAATCATTGAAAGAGGTCATTCATTCATCACCTCTGACCAAAGTTCTCAAAAAATAATATAGAGGCAGCCTCTACCGAGGTTAAAGATAAGCCTAAACCAAAACCCTTTTTCCTATCTAATTGTTAGGAAGAAATTATTGCACAATGCCATGATTGACTCTGATGTTAGCACTACAGTCACACCCAAACAGATAGCTGAAGCCTTAGGACTTAGCTATGAACCTCTAAACATAGTGTTGGAAAAACAAGGACAGACAACTGAGAGGGGGGTGAATCAGTTGTCACAAAATATTTAAACTTTTTCAAACTTAACTTAACTTAATCTCAGATCTGATGAATGAACAATAAACCATAAACAATCAGCACATCAAAAACACAGAGAACACCAAGATTTTTACCACTTTCGTCCTAGTTTAATTATGACATTTAATTATGTCCTTGATCCACATTCAACTATTGATTAAATAATTTATAATTATTTAATTAATTCATGTCCTTTCGTTCTTCATGATTATTAAATAAATAAATTCTATTTATTTATTAAATACGTCATTAATTGTCTAAGTCTTCCTCTAATTAAATAAATTTCTAAGTTTGTTTAATTATTGTTATTCATTAATTCTTCCTGATTATTAAATAAATAAGTTTTATTTATTTATTTAATGTCACTAATTGTCATATATAAATGAATTAATGAATTAATTTAATTATTAGTCTTATTTGCTAAATTAAATAATTATCTTTAATTATTTAATTGCCAAATTTGATATTCCTCTCGTTTTAAATAAATTAAATTATTTAAAATGTCATCTCATTAGTAATCAAGATTTCTGGATAAAACTGTGTGCAATTTTTCTTCATCTTTTGATATTCATCTCATTCTTAACTGTCAGCTCATTTTGGTAAATAATATGAAAATTGATTATTTATTATTTCACAAATTTCACATTTGGAATTAATTTAATTCCAAATTGGTAACTTTCCTCCAGAAATCAAGTGATCGGGCAGATTATTGATCTTTCCAAATTTGATCTTCAGTCCAGTCTTTATCTTCTTCTTTTTCAAAAATCTTTATTTTTGAATTAATTTCCTCATTTATTCTCCACCGCCGATTCGATCTTCTTAGAAGGAATCTCGACCGCTTGATTAATGATTTTTCTCTAACCCTAATTAGGGATTATCAGATTTAATCTGAGCCTATGATTTTAGGTCTTAGTCAGAAGTCAATCTCCTCCATCCATTCAAAATGGCATTTTCTATAAAATGCCATTTTCCTCTCATTTTTTGATTACACTGACATATTACACATACACATACACACATCCACTTCATGCACTTTCGATCTTGCACGCTTAAGATTTTTCATAGCAATTGTTAGCATATTTCATTGAGTTTTGACATCTTTAGGCATAGACATTCTTAGTCATTTAGGCATAGGCTTTAGACATTTTCTCAAATCCTTCAAAGCTTGGTGTAGGACATAGACTAATATTTTTAGATTGCTCGCATGACGAATCTGAGGGAAAAACGTCAACCAACAAGCTAGAAGGTGTTACAAAAATGAATCATGGAAGCCTCGATGGTTTACAGGTATAATCGTTCTTTGTTTTAACTTCCATTGTGTTTTGTAATTGCTTTGGGTTTATTAGTTTATATTGATTTTCTAACCTTTAATCTAAACCGTAAAATTAACCCTTATATACAGTATGAATGGGGAATGCACATGCATTCAGGCACACTGCCTAGAGCTTACTACTCAATTAAAAGAGGGCTCACTACCCAAAGAAAGATTCAAATTATAACCATCCAGATTTGAACTGAGAAAATAGCATCTGCTAATGCTTGATTACAGTTTCAGTTAAGCACATGAATACTTCTTCACTCTTCTTCACACTCTACTCTACCTTCAAATGATATAAACAATATTCACACACAAGAATCACACACTTCACACTTGCACACTTCCAAATGATAAAACAATCGCTCTTATATATCTGCAACATGGAATTACATCGCTACAAGTCAGCCATAAAGAAATAATAAAACACATACACAATGCCGACCCAAATTTACAAGTAAATTTTCAATGCAAATCAACCAAGGTCGGTCACAACATAGTGAGGACCCAAATCAACAATTCCAACACAAAAATACTTCAATTAATTTCTCCTCAAAGATCCACAACACGCTTCAACACCTAGTCGGCCATGAACATGAAAAACATGAACACGCAAGAGAAAATCTTGGATCATGAGCACAACGATCAACACAGACATGCAACAGAGATAGAGCATGAACTAGGAACATCCAAAAACACCATGAAACACTAGAGAAGCATCCGCAACAACTGAACTTACAAAAATTAGTTGATCTTCATTCAAGAACACAAACTGAAGTAACAGAAAAACTGTCAAAATACAAATCTTCATAACTTTATCAAATCTTCACGCGGATCTCTGAAACTTGCTGTAGATAAACTAGATACACTCAACAAGAAACCCTTTAGTCCACAACAACTGATCACACCGACAGATTGATCTTCACTACTCCACTGACAACTTGTAGCACTTCTTATTACAATTTTCTCAATATCCTCGACATATACAACTTCTAATACATCAATGCTAATAGTGTTGACATCAATGAAAACCACATATCAACAACACAACCACAACATCCAACAATCTCCCCCTTTGGCATTGATGGAAACACATGATGTGAAAAAAATACCATCAACACAACAACACTTACTCCTCCTTAGGTTCTGACACTCCTCCTCAACTCAGCAAGATTTTTCACATTGTACTTCTCCCCCTTTGACATCAATGGCAAAGATAAGCATTATCTTTCCACATGCATGCTATGAACCGCATATTTGCACATTTGACTACTCCCCCTGAGTAGTAGCCATCAACATCAATCTAGATCAAAATATGATCATGAAGTGCACAAATTGATGCAAACCAATGCATCCTTAGTTTTGATTAGGAGGGGTAATCACCCCTAGCATCCCTCTGAGATACTCAAAAGTATCCTTTGGAAACGACTTGGTGAAAATGTCTACAATCTGTTCTTTGGTAGGCACATACTCTAGTCTAACTTCTTTCTCACTCACTTTCTCCCTCAAGAAGTGGAACTTGATTGATATATGCTTGGTCTTAGAGTGTAGCATCCGATTCTTTGATATGTTTATTGCACTTGAGTTGTCATAGTATATAGTAGTAGGCTCATCATATACTACTCTGATATCTTTTAGCATCTATTTCATCCACAACACTTGAGTACAATTATTTTCAGCAGCAATATACTTTGCCTTAGCAGTAGATAAGGAAATGGAATTATGCTTTTTACTCAACCAAGACACCAACTTCTTCCCTAGGAAGAAGGCACCACCACTAGTGCGTTTCCTATCATCTACATCTCCTGTCCAATCAACATCAGTATAGGCACTTAAGATAAGATTGCCATCTTTAAGATACCAAAGCACAAAATCAACTATTCCTTTCAGATACTTGAAAATTCTCTTTACAATAGTTACTTGAGATTCTTTTGGATCAACTTGATATCTAGCAACCATACACACAACATTCATGATGTCAGGTCTGGTCTAAGTTAAGTAGAGCAATCCACCAATCATTGAACTGTATCTTGTTTGATTTTCCTTGGGAGAATCATCATTCTAAGTTAACTTGCATCTGATTACCATGGGTGTACCAATAGGCTTTGAGTTTTCCATGCCAAATTTCTTCAACAACTCTCTCACATATTTGGATTGAGATATGAAAATTCCATTATCTAACTGAGTGACTTGCAATCCTAGAAAGAACTTTATCTCTCCAATCATACTCATTTCAAATTCACTTTTCATTTCATCAGCAAACTTCATACATAGATCATCATCACCTCCAAAAATAATGTCATCAACAAAGACTTCAATAATCAACTTTTTATCATGATCCAACTTAAAATACAAGTTGCTTTCAGTAGTACCTTTATTGAATCCAAGCTTTAGTAAGTATTTATCCAGTCTAGCATACTAGGCTTTGGGGGCTTGCTTGAGTCCATATAGAGCTTTCTTCAATCGACAAACCATGTCTTCCTTATCAGTCAGTTGAAATCCATCCAGCTATTCAACATATACCTCTTCTTCTAACTCACCATTCAGAAAGGCCGACTTCACATCCATTTGATAGACTTTGTAGTTCTTATATGTAGCATAAGCAAGAAATAATCTTATAGCTTCAATTCTGGCAATAGGGGCAAAGGTTTCTTCAAAATCAACACCTTCCATTTGTGAATACCCTTTACATACCAGTCTTGCTTTATTCCAAACCACTTCACCTTGTTCATTCAACTTATTCTGAAAGACCCATTTAGTACCAATCACATTTTTATCTTTAGGTCTAGAAACAAGAATCCATGTATCATTCCTTTCAATTTGCATCAGTTCTTCCTTCATAGCTTCCATCCAGTGTTCATCATTACAAGCTTCATTGACATTGTTAGGCTCAATCTTGGAAATTAGATAATACTCTTCTGCAATCCTTCTTCTAGTTTGCACACCTTTATTCTTATCTCCTATAATTTGATCTTTAGAATGATTTAGCCTTACATACCTCAAAATTTTAGGGTCCTCTCGCACTTCTGGTTCTTCTGTTCTTTCTTCTACACTTCCACTTGTCTCTCCTTCCTAACTTTCTTGATTTACCGGAACAACATGAACTTGATTTTGTGTCTGAGCATTCTTCCCTTTGTTTGTACTATCTTATTGGTCATCTAAATCATATCCATAGTATTTGGATGATCTAGCAGAGTCCTCATCAACTCTAACATTTGTACTTTCAACCATCTTTCTCAATCTTCTATTATAGCACCGGTAAGCCTTGATTTTAGTAGAGTAACCTAGAAAGATTCCTTCATCGCTCCTTGAATCAAACTTGCATATGTCCTCATCTCTCTTAATATAACACTTGCTTGCAAAGATCTTGAAATATTTAACAGTAGGCTTATAACCAAACCATAGCTCAAAAGGAGTCTTACTAGAAATACCATTGACATTTACCCAGTTTAAAGTGTACACAACAGTGCTTACAACTTCTCTCCAATAGATGTGAGACACATTTCCTTCCAACATCATTGTTCTAGTAGCCATAATTGTTTTGTTCTTTCTCTCTAGAAATCCATTCTGTTGAGGGGTTAAGGAAGTAGATAACTATCTTTTGATTCCATGCTCTTCACAGAAATAATTGAACTCCTGGGAAGCGAACTCACCACCTTTGTATGACCTTAGGCATTTGATCTCCAGACTATCTCATTCTTTGCCATAGATTTGAAACTTTTGAACTTCTCTAATGATTCACATTTTTCTCTTAAGAAAGGAACCCATATCATCCTAGAGTAATCATCAGTAAGCAACATAAAGTACCTTTCTCCTTGTAGAATTTTGATTATGGAGGGACAAAATAAATTAGTATGTACCAGCTCCAGTATTCCATTAGAATGATGTTTGCTCTGAAAAGAAACTCTAGTCTATTTTCCCATTTGACATTCTTTGCATATTGTGTTAGTAGGCTTCACTAGCTTAGGTAGATCTCTTACTTCTTGAGTGGAGCTTACCTTGACAATGTTATCAAAATTCACATGACACAGTCTCCTATGCCATAACCAAATTTCATCCACTTGAGCAATTAAACAACTTACATCAACACTTAGGTGAAAAATATTACCTTTTGTCTTTGTACCTGAAGCAATTTCATTTCCAGAACTTCCAAGTATCCAACATCTTCCATCTTTGAACTGAAGATTGTAACCCTTGTCCACCATCTATCCAACACTCAATAGGTTATGCTTCAAGCCTTCAACATAAAGGACACCATCAATGTTATGTTTATCACTAAGACAAATAGATCCTCTGCCACGAATCACACCAGTATTGTTATCTCCAAATCTTACAACCCTACCATCATATTTCTTTAGACTTACAAATTTTCTTTTGTCACTAGTCATATGAGGTGAGCATCCGCTGTCAATGACCCACTCATCCTTTTCTTCAATTAGGGCTGCAAGAGCTTTCTTGATTCAATAGCCACCGAACCATTTTCCTTGATAGCAATGAAAGCCCATTCATCTTCATTTCCATTTTCTTTATCAGATTCTTCATCAGTCACACCTTCTTCAACATAATAGCATTTCTTTTGAAATCTAGGTTTGTAAGGTTTAGACCTACGAACTCTTTCAGGACACCTTGAAGTAAAATGACCTATTTTACTGCAAGAGAAACATTTAATAGGCAACTTTCCTATATACTTACCTTGTCCTCTACCTTCTTTCTTCACAATCAGTGCTTCCATCTCTTCTACCTCTCTTTCTTCATCTTCAAGTTGTTTCATCTCTTCCTCATACTTGAATGATTTTCTAGAACTCTCTCCAAGATCATATGTTTGCTTGTTTCTACCGAATACATAGGCCTTAAATGAAGATTTGGTCTTAGGGGCAGAATCGCCAAATTCACTCAACTCAAAGGTAGCAAGTTTTCCAACTAGCATATCTCTTGTCACAATTGTTACTATCCTGAGCTCTTCAATAGCATAAGATTTTTATTTGTAAGGAGGCAATGATCTAAGCACCTTAGCTATAATTTATTGTACATCCAAAGTACCACTGACACATCTAATACTCATCACAAGTTCATTTACTCTTTGCATAAAAGAAGAAATATTTTCATCTTCACCCATCTTCAAGGTTTCATACTTGCCTTTCAAACTTGTTAGCTTAACAACCTTCCCAAGTGTATCTCCTTCATACAAAGTCTCCTACTTCTTCCAGATCTCATGAGCTATCTTTAAATCCATCACATTTGTCATTTCTGAATCCGTCAGAGCACTCAACAAGGCTTCAATAGCCCTGATGTTAATCTCAGCTTCTTTAATCTCATCAAGAGTGGAAGGACCATTCTGAGGAATAATATATCTGTTCTTTGTAATCTTCCAAAAAGGTTCACCAATACACCTCAAATGACATTCCATTTTGGATTTCCATAGTTGGTAATTTGTTCCATCGAATCTAGAACTATCCTTCTTGTATGATGCCATCTCAGATCACCTCAAGCTTTTAAACTTCTTCATAGGAACCTGCTCTGATACCAATTGTTGAAAAAACAAGGACAAACAACTAAGAGGGGGGGGGTGAATTAGTTGTCACAAAATATTTAAACTTTTTCAAACTTAACTTAACTTAATCTTAGATATGATGAATGAACAATAAACCATAAACAATTAGCACATCAGAAACACAAAGAACACCAAGATTTTTACGTGGAAACCCTGTTAGGGGAAAAACCACGGTGGATGTCAGTCCACAATATTATACCTTACTAAAAGTATAAAGAAGTATGAATGGGGAATGCACATGCATTCAGGCACACTGCCTAGAGCTTAATAGTCAATTACAAGAGGGCTCACTTCCCAAAGAAAGATTCAGATTATAACCATCCAAATTTGAACTGAGAAAATAATATCTGCTAATGCCTGATTACAGTTCTAGTTAAGCACATGAATACTTCTTCACTCTTCTTCACACTCTGCTCTACCTTCGAATGATCTAAACAATATTCGTGCATAGGACTTGCACACTTCCAAATGATAAAATAATCACTCTTATATATCTGCAACATGGAATTACATCACTACAAGTCAGCCATAAAGAAATAATAAAACATATACACAATGTCGGCCCAAATTTACAAGTAAATTTTCAATGTGAATCAACCAAGGTCGGCCACAACATAGTGAGGACCCAAATCAAAAATTCATACACAAAAATACTTCAATTAATTTCTCCTCGAAGATCCACAACACGCTTCAACACCTAGTCGACCATGAACATGAAAAACATGAACACACAAGAGAAAATATCGATTCACAAGCACAACGATCAACACAGACATCCAACACAAATAGAGCATGAACTAGAAACATCCAAAAACACCATGAAACACTAGAGAAGCATCCGCAACAACTGAACTTACAAAAATCACTTGATCTTCATTCAGGAACACAAACTGAAGTAACAGAAAAATTGTTAGAATACAAATCTTCATAACTTGATCAAATCTTCACGTGGATCTCTGAAACTTGATGTGGATAAAATAGATACACTCAGAAAAAACCCTTTAGTCCATAACAACTGATCATCAACCTACTGATCACACTAAAAAATTAATCTTCACTACTCCACTGACAACCTGTAGCACTTCTTATTACAATTTTCTCAATATCCTCGACATATACAAATTCTAATACATCAATGCTAATAGTGTTGTCATCAATGGAAACCACATATCAGTAACACAACCACAACATCCAACACATAGGGGTTATGCAGCTTGATGGGAACAAGGTCGAAATTGTAGGTGTCATCAAGGACCTTCCCTTGACTCTGTTCTCTTGCTCTAGCATCACAGTTCCACAAGATACCATGATCATAGACGTTCCCCCCATGTTCAACCTCTGTTTATCTCAGGAATTCACTTCCAAGATAGGTAGATACCTTTCCTTAGACTAGTTGCACTTGATCCTTAGGACCAAGCATAGAGCCAAAATGAAGATAGTATTTGAAGCTCTGCATTCATAACATGTGGCAGACGAGGCCATGACCAACTTTGAGGCCACTCATATCTTTTACACCAAGGAAGAAATGTATTGTACTGAGCTGCTAGAGGACTAAAAGGTGACCAAAGACTGGACCAATGAAGAAGAGGTCCTCTTGAGCAAATATATAGACATTGATCCTTTCGATAAGTATCATGCCACCGGATTAGGGACCTATGTCATCTATGATGAAGATCAAGTGCTTCCGAAGGTTAGGAAGGAATCCAAAGATGGTCAAGCCTCAGAGCTATGGATGCTACACTTTGATGGAGCAATATGCAAAGTTGGCGTAGGAGCTGGGATATGTTTGACATCCCCATCCAATGAAAACACTCTAGTCCTTCCGCTTCTAGTTCGCTTGTTCGAACAATGAAGCTAAATATGAAGTCTTGGTACAAGGTCTAAGCCTCACAAAGTGGATGGGCATCAAGCAAATAATTGTGTTCGAAGACTCTGAACTAGTGGTCAATCAAGTCCAAGGGATTTCTATAGCAAAGAATGTTTGCATGCAATCCTATAAACATCGATTCTAGGACCTGATTGAGGGTTTCAAAGTAATATCGAGACATTTCCTTGAGAACAAAATGTAGATGTAGATCGCATGGCAGCAATCAGATCTCAATTTTATCCTACTTCTGACCTAATTCTTAAAAAACACTTTGTATGAGTGATAGTCCGACCATAAATCCCAGATAATGATTAGAGCTGGCAAGTATTTGAAAGCGATGAAAACATTGCCTCATTCATCCAACAGTATGGAGAGTTCACTGACCAACTCAAACTGAAGATTGTTAAGGCCTATGAGGGAAAAATAATTCAGTTGAAGTCCAATAAGCTTCCCAAGGGACTAGTCACTCTCGAAAACCAGTTCAATTGTGATGATACAAGGAATGACAAGAGGAAGTTTGTAGTAGACAAAAGCGATTATGAAGACCTCCAGGTTGGAGATGGAAGAAAGCTCAAAGTTAGGAAGGATGTTTCACATCATGATAAAGAAAGGCTCATCAACTTCTGTGAGAAGTATGGAGTAGTGGCCTGGTCATATGATGACCTCAAGGGATACGATCCCAAAATCATCCAACATACGATAGAGTTGACGGAAGGTGAAAAACTAGTCTGCCAAAAGCAGAGGCTAGTGAATCCCAAGATTGAGGCACTAATGGTGCAAGAACTAACAAAGCTAATTTAGTCTCAAATTGTCTTCTTGATCAAGCACAACACATGGGTGTCCAACTTGGTCCCAGTCCAAAAGAAGAATGAAGACATCCACCTATGTGTTGAATTTCAAGACCTTAGCAAAGCATCCTTGAAAGACCACTACCCATTGCCTTCTATGGAGTCTATCTTACAAACGGTAACTAGATTGGAGATGTTTTCGTTGCTAGATGGCTTCTCTAGTTACAACCAGATCCGGGTCAAAGAGGAGGACCAACACAAAACAACGTTCACTACCAAGTGGGGAACGTTCACCTATGCAAAAATTCCTTTCAGCCTCTCAAATGTGGGAGCTACCTTCCAGTGGGCAATGGATATTTCTTTCAAAGAATTGATCAACAAAATTATCCTAATCTATTTGGATGATCTGACTGTGCTCTCTAAATCTAAGGATGATCATTTTGATCACCTAGAGATGGTTTTCAAAAAATGCCAAGAGTTTGGGGTATCCCTGAACCCAAAAAATGTGTCTTCTGAGTACCGCAGCAAACCTGGGACATGTAGTGTCCAAAGAAGGAATTGCAATTGGTCTTGAGCAGGAAAGCAATCAAGGAACTTCCCCTACCAATCAACAAGAAAGGAGTCCAGCCTTTCCACTAGTAATAATAAACAACAATATATGACTAAATAAACTACTAAAAATTGTTTATAAATGACTAAGTTTAGTCACATGACTATTCGTGGTTTATTTGTAGTCATTTATAACACCATCAAATTTATGACTAAACTATTTTACTCATTTATTTAGTCATTGATTTAGTCATTGATTTGGTCATTGATTTAATCATTTATTTAGTCATTTATTTAGTCATATATTTAGTCATTAATTTTAGTCATGTGACTATTTTAGTGGTTTATTTGTAGTCATTTATAACACCACCAAATTTATGACTAAACTATTTTAGTCATTTTTATTTAGTCATTGATTTGATCATTAATTTGGTCATTTATTTAGTCATGGTAGTGATTTGTTTAGTCATATATTTAGTTATTGATTGTTGTTAACTGTCATTTATTTAGTCATGGTAGTCATTCATTTAGTCATTACTTTAGTCATATATTTAGTCATTACAAATCAAATCTAACTTAATTAATCTCACAAATTTATACATATAAACTTCAAGTATCATAGATATTCAAATGTTAAAAAACACCATGAAATGAAGACTAAAATGCTTGAACAAATATGATTGATCAGACACAAACACAAACAGATTACAAATCAAGAGGAGCCACAACATAGTATTTATGAGTGGAGAAAAAACCACTCTAAAAATTTACTTCATTAAGCCTCATTGGTTACATTCAATGTCTCAGTGACACTGTACAACTTACAAACACTATATAAACAAATACTCCTATTTTCATATACTTATACTATTTTCCCCTTCCTTAACTGCAGTCCTTTTGGAAGGGCAAGGGACCTCCTATAGGGGCTTGACCCATTTAATCCCCTTGCAAATCCACAATTTTCGCCGCTATTGGTTTTGGCTCCTCCAAACTCTTCCTCACTGGTATTCACCTTTCACTTCTCCAATTTGGAGTTGTAGCCTAAAAATAAGGTTTCGAAATTTGCACATCAAAAACTCAGAAAAGTCAATATTACAAGAGAAAATTTGTCATTATTTCTCTACATGGTGTTGTTTTATTAAGATAACATGTTATTGAATAATTGATCTAATAGTTGATTTTTGTATGAATGCAAGTATTCTTGTATATTCCACACCTTGTAAATTTTCCACGGTTATAAATAAAGGGAAACCTCCCCTAATGATTTTAACAAAAAGTATAGGATGTTGCACTTACATGAAGTATGTCCACTGGGTCGAAAGATTTTGTGACCTTCCCTCATGACATGTTCATTGCCATGACACTCAACCCTCCTTGTAATGTTATCAAATTTTTGGAACAACCTCATACCAGTTAGAAGGCTAATTTGAATCATCAATGATAAAATAATAATAACAATAAATAAAGAGCTTGCCACCAAAATGATCATTAATCAGAAGAGAAAAAAAGCTAAGACTAAAGTTTAGTACTAGAGGTTGATAAGTTGTTCTCAACTGATATGCCATCTTGGAAAACACCGCCAAAAAATTCAGGGCAGGTCGGGTCAACTACATCTTTCACAACATCAGTTACAACAATAGCCAAGTACTGAGAACAAAAGCCCTGTCATAGACTCAGATCAAGAATTTCAATTTATCAGTAGCTGTCCTAAATCAACTGAAATAGAAAACCATTTATACAAAGACAAATGCAAAGCAAATAAGAATGTTACCTAGAATAGCATGGTGTAACTCATTAATATTTCTATGAAAAAAATAGTAGATACAAATTACAATGGATGGTACAACTACTAAGTATCTGATAACAGCTTTTAACACCCTTCTTTGAGCATAATCTCGACCATTTGTAAACCTAAGATGATTCACTATGCTTTGGCTATCTTCTTGTTATATTCAAACAACTAGAGAATATTTGTAGAATGTGCAACCTTGGTGTTAACATAGACCCAAAAATCAACTTCTAATACCATATGCAATCTACACTTTCAAGGTGTAAAATTGGAAGTACCTTCAAGTTGATCACTCTCTTTGAGACTAATACTAGTCATTTTTACAGCTGTTGGAACACATTGAAATTAAATAAATCAACGGATAAAAGAAAAGACCAACAACCTAACATAGGTGTGGATCAGCAACACCCTAATAACTAGTGTAATTAGGGTACCTGCAACCATTGATAGTTTTAAGATACTTAAAATCATTGATGTAAGTGTACTGAAATATTTTGGTAACTCCCTCACAGGAAATGGTACATTCAAATCATTGATGTGGAAGATCTCAGTTGTTGTGTTTTGATATCATGTTAAACTATGGTATATTGATTTCAATATTGCAAGATATGCACAAAATGGATTTGTTGACAAGGCTTTAGAAACTTTCAAGCAAATGCAATTGGAAAGTGTAAAGCCAGATTCCACAACCTTTTCCAGCATACTCCCTACCTGTAATAAAACTCATCAAATGGTTTATTCTTAGCATCATAAAATTGAAAACATATGATTGACCCAAAGCAAAGAAAATAATTCAATAGCACAAAGTGAATGAGATGTGAATAATTCTTATGATTAACATTTCACTTGGAAATTGGAATTGTTGCACCACTTTCATAGTAGAGCAACATGTGATAAGGGGTTCTCCTCATAAAAGCTTTGAACTCAGCCATTCATGAAAGAATCTCAAAGCATTTCTCACAAATCACTACAAAAGATACATGGTGAATCCTTACCATAAATCATGGCTTTTTTGTTTTAGTAATGGATCATTTCTTCTCAAGGCCACATCATTTTGTTGGAGACTATAAGGAGTTATGAATTCCTCTTGGCCAATTGAGAGTATGCTCCCATTTGAATTGAGACTAACCACCATATTTTATAATATCAAATGGACCACGACCTTTGTTCTCTCTAGGAGAGGAGACCAAGGAGAAATTTTTTAGTGTCATGTCTACCATGAAATCCATGGGAGGCACCAATTATTATATCATATTTAAAAAAATCAGAATTAATATAGACATTGGGATCAACCTAAAACTCAACATGGAAACTTAGCACTAACTCAAACATTTGAAAAAATCATGATATATAGATATTTTTTAAGGTACATATTTTCCTATGCATTCCTTCCGAAATCAATTTTAAAAATTATAAAACCTAAGAAATTCCAAGCTACTTTGATCATATACACAAGTATGCATCAAACTAGATTTGAGCTGAAGGAAATAGGATTTTTAAATATATAAATATCCTCAAGTGGTTTTGGTGTGAAAAACTCATTGGTTACAATATCACAAAAAAAAAACAACATCAAGTCATGAACTATGGCATGGAGTATCACTCATTCTAACATTGCTATCTCTATGGTGAATCCTACACTCATGTCTTGGATAGGTCATCAATGCTTTTGCAGCAATGGAATGAAATGATTGATTGCAGAATGTGCACAAAATGGATTTTTTAGGGAACCTCTCAAAATATTTGAATTAATGAAGCATTTTGGAACACATCCTTACATTGTAATATTTTCTTGGGTTCTAGGTGCATGCAGTCATGTAGGTTTAGGTGATGAGGGCTGCACATACTACACACGTCAGTAAACCTTATTGGATTACAATTTACATAAATAATAGAGGAATTGTGTTAGATGTTGTAGTTGCAACTTCCCTAGTAGACATGTGTGCAAAATGTGGAAGCATAGACAAGGCATGTGGACTATTTGATAGAATGCCTAAAAAAGATGCCATCTCATGGAATACGATGATTGTGAGATATGCACAAAATGGATTTGTTAAAAAGGATTTAGAAACTCTCAAGAAAATGCAATTAGCAGGTGTGAAGCCAAATTCCACAACGCATGCCAGCATCCTCCCTACCTATGCCAAAATGGAAACTTTGGAACAAGGTATGAACATCCATCAGAGCAAAATAGATGGGGTATTTTTGTCATATATTATGGTTGGAAATGCTTTGTTATACATGTATGAAAAATGTAGAAATGTACACAAGGAACCTAAACTCTTTGATGGAATGCCTCAAAGAGATGTCATCTCATGGAATGCAATAATTGGAGGATATGCACAAAATGGATTTTGCAAGGATGCTCTCAAAATATTTCAATTAATGTGTCACTCTAAAAAATATCCTAACATTGTAAGCTTTGTTTGTATTATTGGGGTATTAGAGGGATTGAGCTTTTTTTCTTGCCAAAATCTACTTCTCTCGTTGATGAATTATGTGCCTAAGTTCTATCAGAGTATCGAAGGGATTGAGATTTTTGTCCCATTGAAATTTCCTTCTCTTGCTGATGAATTATTTGCCTAAGTATTATCAGAATATCAGAGGGATTGATATTTTTTTCTTGCCAAGGTTTTTTTATCCCTCTGATAGAATCTTCAATCATGTACTCTTTTTTATTTTTCCATATCGGAGAGACCACACAATGATTCCCACTGTTGTGCCCATGTTTCTCCAATGAGGTCTTTCCTGATATCTTTTTCTACACTGGTTGTTAGGGTTTATGTTTTATCTTATTGTAGGATGCGAGCAAGCCATTTTCACATCTTTCAAACACTTCTTAGCCTCTAGAATAGGACATAAGAGTAATGTAGCTAATGTTCAATTTGTACAAATTTTCTAATAAAACACATAGGATAAAAATAAATTCCTAGAATAGGACATGTAAGAGTAGTGTAGCTACGTTCAATTCTCAATGCTTTGAAGTTATACAAATAGCATCAACATATTTCATAACATCAACTAAAACTAAATTTCTTTGAATCCTTGCTAGCCACACAAATTTCCAAACACTCTATAACCAAGAAAGTAATTTGAGATTTTGTGGTATTTCGCTAAATTCAAAACCAATTGGGTGTTCCCCATTTGGTCATCCAAAACTTGAAAATGAGATATTGGGGTTTGTGTTGTTTAACAATAGAACATTTTGATTCTTCTAAATTATATCTAAATTCATGCTTTTAAGGGTTCAAATATCATACACTTCCTATTTTCATCTCGATGCATCAAACCGAAGAGAAAGTGAAGCTATTTAAAGAACATTGTAAAAAATATCTTGGTCCGATTCAAGCTTCAAATTAATGTTTCAAAATGTATATGGAATTTCAAACCACAAGAATCTAAAATTTATATTTGATGATAAACAAAAGCTTATGGACTACCATAATATGTAAAGCCAATAATGTGATTCAATTCCTAGAGTTGAATCTCATACCTCCACTCTTTGCATCACATCATGATTCACTGCACAAATGTCGGGACCCCAAACCACCACCTAGAACAAAAAGGTTCTTCATGTAAGGTAATTTTGCTAGGATTATCAATTTTGTGGGTAAAATTAGACAATCAATTCTACCTTTAGAGAGGAAATTTCTCACTACAATGCTAAATAATATGTGTGTTAATTATGATCACACAAATGTAAAACATCATTAAACTTAGGCACACTGCATTGAACCAAATTTTTAAGAAACCAGGGCTTGTAAAAATTTGAAAGCCATCTTTCTCAAGTATTTGAGATTAAACTAACATGCTTGATATTGGTAAATAATATGATATCCTTAGGAACCAACATAAATACCTTTATAGGGTTTGGGTCCATAAACTCTTTGGCTAGTTGATGAACATTGGGTGGCCAAGTTGCACTAAACATAACCATCTGCCGAGCTGCATATGGTAGGAGAAATATTAGAGGCTCAGTCCAACAAACATTAGAATACCAAGCTATCGACATAAGTGAAAGAACTTTCTTTTCAATTAAAAGGAACTTTCATTTTAGACATACATATGGAGCACACAATATTGGCCTGGTCATGTAGATAATAGCCATGGAAGAAAAGAAAAATAAATTGTTTTTCATGATGCATCTATTGGCTTAGACACAAGAAATTGACATCAGAAGTGTGGGACACCTATGACTATGTGTGCTCTGTTTATTCAGGTTTTTGGTTTGAAAAGTTTTGGTTAAATTTTATATTCATTGTTGGGTTTATTTGTGTGTCCGTCTTGTGAAATATGAGTTTATGCACATAGAATTGAAATCCTAGAAATCTCCATATAGATCAGAGCTGCACATACTTCACACGTCAGTAACCATTATTGCATTAAAATTTACATATATAGTTGATCATTAGGTGTGCATGGTTGATCAACCATTCATATTTTCACCTCTAAATCTATAAATCCATCATTCCTTCCAAAAATTCGAGGAGCATTCTGAAAAAGTGTCTGATCCATTTATGAATATTTGAATGAAATTATTGTCATATTATCAAAGAGCTTTCACAATAGTTGAGCATCCACAAATCCGTTTAGTTCACATTTTCCAGTGTACTTTCAGTTTGTGCCAAAATGGGATCATTGGAAGAGGGTATGGAAATCCATTAAAGCGTAAAGGAGAGAGGAACTTTTTTAGATGTTGTAGTTGCAACAACCCTGGTAGACATGTATGTGAAACGTGGAAGTGTAGAGAAGGCACATGAACTATTTGACAAAATGCCTCAAAGAACTGTTGTCTCATGGAATGCAATGGCTATAAGATATGCATACAATGGATTTGTTGAAAAGGTTTTAATTTTTTTCAAGTAAATGCAAATGGCAGGTGTCAAACCAGACTCTACAACCTTTGTTAGCATCCTCCCCGCCTGTGCCAAAATGGGAACTTTGGAACACGGTATGGATATTCATCAAAGCATAATGAAAGGGGGTTTTTTCCTGATATTGTAGTATGAAATGCTTTGGTGGACATGTATGCAAAATGTGAAAGCATACACAAGTGATGCAAGGGCTATTGGTCTTTACCTAAACATCACAAGACAAGTTAGATAAATCAACCAGATGAATCACAACTCTTTGAAAAATCAACCTTTTCAATCTGACTCTGCCTTGGCTAGTAGGTTTACAGACCTCTATTTGACAACTCTTCTCTCAATCCACTCACCAACTCCAGAGACTATTGATGGTTTTGAAAACCCTATTTGGAAAACTTAAACATATACCAAAACCAACATTGATTCCTTTTTGGCAACTCACTCAAATCCCTATGCAACGCTGCCCTAAAAAGACCAATTAAGTGTATTTTACAAAGCAAGTCCTCCTTAAACTCTCCTCCAACCTAATAAAACCTCTTAGACCTTAAATACAACCAACAAAAAGACATATTCACCAAGTTTCAGGTTCTCAAACCCTTATCCAACTATTGATCTCAAAAATCCTCAATTTTCACCATTAAAGGTAGGGTTTGTTCAAACTCACTATTCCCAGACTCTTTCAGACTTGAATTTGCCTCCAACACACTATATTTTGTCTTCCTTCACTCAAAAATCCATCTCATAGCCACCACTCAAGTCACTTCTTCAAACTCTTTCTCAAAACCTCATTTTTCATACATTAACACACTGCAAAACCCTAGGACAATCACAGTTTTTGTCCCCCAAATCTCACCCTCCAAAGCAAAACCTACTTCCCAATCATCCCTAACTAACCTAACATTCCATTCCACAAAGATACAATGATGACAGTTTTTGGAATGGGCTTAAAACATATTTAAGTCTACAAAACCCTTGACAAGGTATACTTGGGTCTGTTAAAGAAAAAGAAAGATACTATGCTTCTAAACCTGTTTCAATGACCCAAACCAAGTGTAAAGCACATAAAAATCACCCCTCCACAATACTCACAATCGTTTGGATAGATTAGTTTCTATACAAAATCGTATCATTAACTGATATTACAGAATTTACAGGAAAACTCAGAAATTGATGCAATAACAGAGGTGTTTTTATTGTCTCTTCTTCAAAATGGCTTCAACAACCATACCAATCAAAGGATTACATGATTTTATACATTTCTTTCCTAAAAATTCCCTCCAAAACTAACCAACTACTTTACAACTACCACTTGATTTTTGGTATCCCCGAATCTTGCATTTTTGCAATTACAACTTTGACAACATTTGTCAATTTTGTATTTTTGAACCCCCAAACTTTCTAAACACCTCTAATATGACCTAATAAACTATTCAATGATAAAATATGACCTTATTCAATATGTTCCATGACTTGAATTACTAAACCCTTCATAAACCTTATTTACATATTTTGCTCTTTCAAGCATGATTGACAACATTTCAACATTGCTTTACAAAAATGATCTCAAGATACACTCTAATGGTCTCTTTTAGACCTTATTGACCCACTTCATGACTTTAAACTCCTAGACCAACCTATGACTCCTTATTTTGATCAAATTCAAATAAAACCAATTGGGTGCTCCTGCACCAACAAGGCACGTGAAGTGTTTGATAGTATGCCTAAAAGAGATGTCATCTCATGGAATATAATGATTGCAAGATATGCACAAAACAAGTTTTTTGGAAAGGCTTTAAAATATTTCAAGCAAATGTAGTTGGTAGGTGTAAAGCCAAATTCCACAACCTTTTCCAGCATCCTCCCTATCTGTGCCAAAATGGGAGCTTTGGAATAGGGTATGGACATCCATCAAAGCATAAAGGATAGATAAATTTTGTTAGATGTTGTAGTGGCAACAACTCTTGTAGACATGTATGCAAAATGTGGAAACATAGACAAGGCATGCAAACTATTTGAAAAAATGCCTCAAAGAAATGTGGCCTCATGGACTACAATAATTGTAGGATATACACAAATTAGATCTGTTGAAAAGGCTTTAGAAACTTTCAAGCAAATGCAATTTGTAGGTTTAAAGCCAAACTCTACAACCTTTTCCAACATCCTCTCTGCCTATTCAAAAATGGAATCTTTGGAATAGGGTATGGACATCCATCAAAGCATAATAGAAGGGGGATTTTCATCTAATATTATAGTTGGAAATGCTTTGGTTGACATGTATGCAAAATGTGGAAGCATAGAGAAAGCATGTGAAGTTTTTGACAGAATGCCTCGAAGAGATGTCATCTCTTGGAGTGCAGTTATTGCTGGATATGCACAAAATGGATTTGTTGAAAATGCTTTAGAAACTTTCAAGCAAATGCAATTGGAAGGTATAAAGCCAAATTCCACAACCTTTGCCAACATCTTTCCTTCCTGTGCCAAAATGGGGGCTTTGGAACAGGGTATGAACATCCATCAAAGCATAAATAATAGAGGAATTTTGTCAGATGTTGAAGTTGCAACTGCCCTAGTAGACATGTATGCAAAATGTGGAAGCATAGACAAGGCATGTGAATTATTTGATAGAATTCCTGAAAGAGGTGCCATCTCATCGAATACGATGATTGTAGGATATGCACAAAATGGATTTGCTGAAAAGGCTTTAGAAACTTTCAAGCAAATGCAATTAGCAGGTGTGAATCCAAATTCCACAACCTATGCCAACATCCTCCCTACCTGTGCCAAAATGGGATCTTTGGAGTAGGGTATGAACATCCATCAAATGGGGGATTTTTGTTAGATATTATGTTTGGAAATGCTCTATTAGACATGTATGCAAAATATGGAAACGTACACAAGGCACACAAACTCTTTAAACTTGATTCCTCTTTACATAGCCCTCTGATGTAAGCAGGGTGGATATGATTCTTCCAATCTCACAAATATTCACAAATGATCAAATAAAAACAGGGAATCAATTCTTCAACTTTATTCTCTCAACTTGTCCCAAACATGCACCTATTAGGCTTATAGCTTCAAAACTCAACGCTTCCCAATAACTACAAGTGTAGGCCATACAAAGACCTAACAAACATCATTTGAGGAACTCTTCAACCATAGAAACAACATACCAAAAGAACTCACAAGGTTTCTTAAGCTCAAATTGGATTTTCAATAACCTACCCCTGTTTGGGCTACTAAATTAGCCCTATTTTCCAAAGGAAGTCCCACCTAAACTTCTAGATTCCACTCAATCTCTTAGAAAATCACTAAATGTGATTCAAATCTCTAAATTTCATGATTAGTTCAAGGATTTAAGTCCTCTACGACGCTTCCCCAACAAACCCTCACTTTTCATGAAAAATACTAGGGTTTATTCAAACTACTAACTCCCGGGATTGTACAACTCAAAAAATGGCTCCAACAAATCTTACTAACCCTGCTCAAACTCAATCTATCATAACTTTGAAGGTTCCAACATCATTTTGCAAAAACCCAACCTTAACACCTCTTTTTCACAAGGAAAATGCCATGTACAACATTAGGGCAACACACATCTACTTTAAAATTGATTCCCTTGAATTTATAAGCCTTCAAGACATCTACTCTATCATTGGTGAAGGAAATCCACTGAGTCACAACCTCCTATAGAAGGTGGATTGCCTGATACATTATAAAAACTTCAAAACTGGCCCTCACTGGCCTGTCACAGGCATATTTCAGAAAACTACCAAGTTCTCACTCAAATCTTAAAGTAAGACTCTCAAAATTGATACAATGGAGAGCTATAAAATTCCTACACAAAATAATGAAGATTTCAAAGCCTCACAATGACTGTACGGGTCGTACAGTGTTGGTGAAGTTCTGAAAACACAAAAAATACAGTGAATTTTCTAAGAAAACGTTGTTTACAGACTTGTATTTTCAATACAATCTTCAATATCCATCGTTCAAGCCTTTTTTAGGATTTTTTAAAACATTTATCCATCAGTTAAAAATTTTAATTCGAAAGGAGCGTGGATTCTCCCATTACAAGCAAAAATTGTCTTGTTGTAGCTATTTTTAGCAATACTGCAAAATCTAACAAAATGAATTTGCCAATAACCTTAAATGGTCTGTAAACAACCTAATTGCACCTAAATACACTCAAAAAACACCAAATGACCTTATTCAACCATTTACTACCATTTGACCTTGAACTCCTGAAATCTTGCATTTGCAACTTTTGGGTTTTACAACAATTTTGCAACAAAGTGCAATTTTTTTGCAATATCAAAATTATTGACTCCTAGACACCTAACTACCACCAACTTATGATTGATTTCATTTGGCTTGTGGATTAATCCAAGAAAAACTCATGAGAACTTGCAAAGAATTTTCACTTTTTTTCTTCATATTTTATTACAGGGTTCGCGATTTTTTTTAAAACCTAAATAAATCATTGGAATTCATTTGTGTCTTGCAAATAACTATCATTTATCTTGCAAAGTAGGATAAATTGGCTTGGAAAATGAAGGAAGTAGGGTATAAAGAATCATTTATCTTCCACCATAGTGAAAAGTTAGCAATTTCATTTGGTTTGTTAAACATGGCCCCTGGTACAACTATTAGAGTTGGTAAGAACCTTCAAGTATGTTTTGATTGCCACACTACATCTAAATTCATATCCAAGATTGTTGCAAGATAAATTTGATGCAAGGGAAAATGGTCTTCAACCTATTCAACACAATTCAAGGTCAATCAAACAAATATCAGATTCATAAACTCCTTAATTGCACTCTTCACCATATAACCCTACCCTTAGCTTGTAGGTGAGCAAACATGTTTTTTCCAACTTTTCTCACAATTTTTCTTAACAAATACAAGGATTCTTGATAGTTTTGAATACCCATTTGGGTCAAATTTAACATGTACCAAACTAAACTAGGGTTTCTTTGGAGCAAAACACCCTAAAGCTTGATTCCACGTTGTCCCTAAAGACCAATTAGGTCTATTTTGCAAAGCAAGACCTCTCAAATCTCACAAGAAACTTTCAAAATCCACTCAGATCTTCTTGACTGTTAATAAAAAGACATATTCATCAGGTTTTAAGTCTCCAAGTCCTCTCTATAATGCTGAACCAACAAACCCTTAATTTCCTCCAATTTAGCTAGGGTTTATTCAAACTCTGGGTTCCACAACTCATACAAACTTAAAAATGCCACCAACACACTTGAAAATATATGCACACACTAAAAATATCATCTCATAGTCTCCACTCACAGTATTTCTTCAAACTCCCACTCAAAACCTCATATCTCATGCACTAAATCACTATTTTCTTCAATACAGTCATACACATACACTAAAAACACCTCACTCAAACTCATCTCAATTCCCTACCATACTAACTCTACTATCCTATGCCCATTCCATGTATATATAGGAGTGACAGTATGTGGAATGGGCTCCTAATCCATTTTAGGGCTTCAAAACTTCAAATTTTCACCTACCGGCTTGTTACTGTGTTTTTGTCAATAAAACTTCACAAAGTTAATGAAAAACTTGATTTTTGGATTGAAATGAGA
>VDFB02120341.1:0-39682 GCA_007258455.2 Sequoia sempervirens | reverse complement strand
AACTCTTTGGCTAGTTGATGAACATTGGGTGGCCAAGTTGCACTAAACATAACCATCTGCCGAGCTGCATATGGTAGGAGAAATATTAGAGGCTCAGTCCAACAAACATTAGAATACCAAGCTATCGACATAAGTGAAAGAACTTTCTTTTCAATTAAAAGGAACTTTCATTTTAGACATACATATGGAGCACACAATATTGGCCTGGTCATGTAGATAATAGCCATGGAAGAAAAGAAAAATAAATTGTTTTTCATGATGCATCTATTGGCTTAGACACAAGAAATTGACATCAGAAGTGTGGGACACCTATGACTATGTGTGCTCTGTTTATTCAGGTTTTTGGTTTGAAAAGTTTTGGTTAAATTTTATATTCATTGTTGGGTTTATTTGTGTGTCCGTCTTGTGAAATATGAGTTTATGCACATAGAATTGAAATCCTAGAAATCTCCATATAGATCAGAGCTGCACATACTTCACACGTCAGTAACCATTATTGCATTAAAATTTACATATATAGTTGATCATTAGGTGTGCATGGTTGATCAACCATTCATATTTTCACCTCTAAATCTATAAATCCATCATTCCTTCCAAAAATTCGAGGAGCATTCTGAAAAAGTGTCTGATCCATTTATGAATATTTGAATGAAATTATTGTCATATTATCAAAGAGCTTTCACAATAGTTGAGCATCCACAAATCCGTTTAGTTCACATTTTCCAGTGTACTTTCAGTTTGTGCCAAAATGGGATCATTGGAAGAGGGTATGGAAATCCATTAAAGCGTAAAGGAGAGAGGAACTTTTTTAGATGTTGTAGTTGCAACAACCCTGGTAGACATGTATGTGAAACGTGGAAGTGTAGAGAAGGCACATGAACTATTTGACAAAATGCCTCAAAGAACTGTTGTCTCATGGAATGCAATGGCTATAAGATATGCATACAATGGATTTGTTGAAAAGGTTTTAATTTTTTTCAAGTAAATGCAAATGGCAGGTGTCAAACCAGACTCTACAACCTTTGTTAGCATCCTCCCCGCCTGTGCCAAAATGGGAACTTTGGAACACGGTATGGATATTCATCAAAGCATAATGAAAGGGGGTTTTTTCCTGATATTGTAGTATGAAATGCTTTGGTGGACATGTATGCAAAATGTGAAAGCATACACAAGTGATGCAAGGGCTATTGGTCTTTACCTAAACATCACAAGACAAGTTAGATAAATCAACCAGATGAATCACAACTCTTTGAAAAATCAACCTTTTCAATCTGACTCTGCCTTGGCTAGTAGGTTTACAGACCTCTATTTGACAACTCTTCTCTCAATCCACTCACCAACTCCAGAGACTATTGATGGTTTTGAAAACCCTATTTGGAAAACTTAAACATATACCAAAACCAACATTGATTCCTTTTTGGCAACTCACTCAAATCCCTATGCAACGCTGCCCTAAAAAGACCAATTAAGTGTATTTTACAAAGCAAGTCCTCCTTAAACTCTCCTCCAACCTAATAAAACCTCTTAGACCTTAAATACAACCAACAAAAAGACATATTCACCAAGTTTCAGGTTCTCAAACCCTTATCCAACTATTGATCTCAAAAATCCTCAATTTTCACCATTAAAGGTAGGGTTTGTTCAAACTCACTATTCCCAGACTCTTTCAGACTTGAATTTGCCTCCAACACACTATATTTTGTCTTCCTTCACTCAAAAATCCATCTCATAGCCACCACTCAAGTCACTTCTTCAAACTCTTTCTCAAAACCTCATTTTTCATACATTAACACACTGCAAAACCCTAGGACAATCACAGTTTTTGTCCCCCAAATCTCACCCTCCAAAGCAAAACCTACTTCCCAATCATCCCTAACTAACCTAACATTCCATTCCACAAAGATACAATGATGACAGTTTTTGGAATGGGCTTAAAACATATTTAAGTCTACAAAACCCTTGACAAGGTATACTTGGGTCTGTTAAAGAAAAAGAAAGATACTATGCTTCTAAACCTGTTTCAATGACCCAAACCAAGTGTAAAGCACATAAAAATCACCCCTCCACAATACTCACAATCGTTTGGATAGATTAGTTTCTATACAAAATCGTATCATTAACTGATATTACAGAATTTACAGGAAAACTCAGAAATTGATGCAATAACAGAGGTGTTTTTATTGTCTCTTCTTCAAAATGGCTTCAACAACCATACCAATCAAAGGATTACATGATTTTATACATTTCTTTCCTAAAAATTCCCTCCAAAACTAACCAACTACTTTACAACTACCACTTGATTTTTGGTATCCCCGAATCTTGCATTTTTGCAATTACAACTTTGACAACATTTGTCAATTTTGTATTTTTGAACCCCCAAACTTTCTAAACACCTCTAATATGACCTAATAAACTATTCAATGATAAAATATGACCTTATTCAATATGTTCCATGACTTGAATTACTAAACCCTTCATAAACCTTATTTACATATTTTGCTCTTTCAAGCATGATTGACAACATTTCAACATTGCTTTACAAAAATGATCTCAAGATACACTCTAATGGTCTCTTTTAGACCTTATTGACCCACTTCATGACTTTAAACTCCTAGACCAACCTATGACTCCTTATTTTGATCAAATTCAAATAAAACCAATTGGGTGCTCCTGCACCAACAAGGCACGTGAAGTGTTTGATAGTATGCCTAAAAGAGATGTCATCTCATGGAATATAATGATTGCAAGATATGCACAAAACAAGTTTTTTGGAAAGGCTTTAAAATATTTCAAGCAAATGCAATTGGTAGGTGTAAAGCCAAATTCCACAACCTTTTCCAGCATCCTCCCTGTCTGTGCCAAAATGGGAGCTTTGGAATAGGGTATGGACATCCATCAAAGCATAAAGGATAGATAAATTTTGTCAAATGTTGTAGTGGCAACAACTCTTGTAGACATGTATGCAAAATGTGGAAACATAGACAAGGCATGCAAACTATTTGAAAAAATGCCTCAAAGAAATGTGGCCTCATGGACTACAATAATTGTAGGATATACACAAATTAGATATGTTGAAAAGGCTTTAGAAACTTTCAAGCAAATGCAATTTATAGGTTTAAAGCCAGACTCTGCAACCTTTTCCAACATCCTCTCTGCCTGTTCCAAAATGGAATCTTTGGAACAGGGTATGGACATCCATCAAAGCATAATAGAAGGGGGATTTTCGTCTGATATTATAGTTGGAAATGCTTTGGTTGACATGTATGCAAAATGTGGAAGCATAGAGAAAGCATGTGAAGTTTTTGATAGAATTCCTCGAAGAGATGTCATCTCTTGGACTACAATTATTGCTGGATATGCACAAAATGGATTTGTTGAAAACGCTTTAGAAACTTTCAAGCAAATCCAATTGGAAGGTATAAAGCCAAATTCCACAACCTTTGCCAACATCTTTCCTTCCTGTGCCAAAATGGGGGCTTTGGAACAAGGTATGAACATCCATCAAAGCATAAATAATAGAGGAATTTTGTCAGATGTTGAAGTTGCAACTGCCCTAGTAGACATGTATGCAAAATGTGGAAGCATAGACAAGGCATGTGAATTATTTGATAGAATTCCTGAAAGAGATGCCATCTCATCGAATACGATGATTGCAGGATATGCACAAAATGGATTTACTGAAAAGGCTTTAGAAACTTTCAAGCAAATGCAATTAGCAGGTGTGAATCCAAATTCCACAACCTATACCAACATCCTCCCTACCTGTGCCAAAATGGGATATTTGGAGTAGGGTATGAACATCCATCAAATGGGGGATTTTTGTTAGATATTATGTTTGGAAATGCTCTGTTAGACATGTATGCAAAATATGGAAACATACACAAGGCACGTAAACTCTTTAAACTTGATTCCTCTTTACATAAGCAGGGTGGAGATGATTCTTCCAATCTCACAAATATTCACAAATGATCAAATAAAAATAGGGAATCAATTCTTCAACTTTATTCTCTCAACTTTTCCCAAACATGCACCTATTAGGCTTATAGCCTCAAAACTCAACGTTTCCCAATAACTACAAGTGTAGGCCATACAAAGACCTAACAAACATCATTTGAGGAACTCTTCAACCATAGAAACAACATACCAAAAGAACTCACAAGGTTTCTTAAGCTCAAATTGGATTTTCAATAACCTACCCCTGTTTGGGCTACTAAATTAGCCCTATTTTCCAAAGGAAGTCCCACCTAAACTTCTAGATTCCACTCAATCTCTTAGACAATCACTAAATGTGATTCAAAACTCTAAATTTCATGATCAGTTCAAGGATTTAAGTCCTCTACGACGCTTCCCCAACAAACCCTCACTTTTCATGCAAAATACTAGGGTTTATTCAAACTACTAACTCCCAGGATTGTACAACTCAAAAAATGGCTCCAACACATCTTACTAACCCTTCTCAAACTCAATCTATCATAACTTTGAAGGTTCCAACATCATTTTGCAAAAACCCAACCTTAAAACCTCTTTTTCACAAGGAAAATGTCATGTACAACATTAGGGCAACACACATCTACTTTAAAATTGATTCCCCTAAATTTATAAGCCTTCAAGACATCTACTCTATCATTGGTGAAGGAAATCCACCGAGTCACAACCTCCTACAGAAGAAAACTACCAAGTTCTCACTCAAATCTTAAAGTAAGACTCTCAAAATTGATACAATGGAGAGCTATAACATTCCTACACAAAATAATGAAGATTTCAAAGCCTCACAATGACTGTACAGGCCGTACAGTGTTGGTGAAGTTCTGGAAACACAAAAAATACAGTGAATTTTCTAAGAAAATGTTGTTTACAGACTTGTATTTTCAATACAATCTTCAATATCCATTGTTCAAGCCTTTTTTAGGATTTTTTAAAACATTTATCCATCAGTTAAAAATTTTAATTCGAAAGGAGCGTGGATTCTCCCATTACAAGCAAAAATTGTCTTGTTGTAGCTATTTTTAGCAATATTGCAAAATCTAACAAAATGAATTTGCCAATAACCTTAAATGGTCTGTAAATGACCTAATTGCACCTAAATACACTCAACCAACACCAAATGACCTTATTCAACCATTTACTACCATTTGACCTTGAACTCCTGAAATCTTGCATTTGCAACTTTTGGGTTTTACAACAATATTGCAACAAAGTGCAATTTTTTTGCAATATCAAAATTATTGACTCCTAGACACCTAACTACCACCAACTTATGATTGATTTCATTTGTCTTGTGGATTAATCCAAGAAAACCTCATGAGAACTTGCAAAGAATTTTCACATTTTTTCTTCATATTTTATTACAATGTTCACAATTTTTTTTAAAACCTAAATAAATCATCGGAATTCATTTGTGTCTTGCAAATAACTATCATTTATCTTGCAAAGTAGGATAAACTAGCTTGGAAAATGAAGGAAGTAGGGTATAAAGAATCATTTATCTTCCACCATAGTGAAAAGTTAGCAATTTCATTTGGTTTGTTAAACATGGCCCCTGGTACAACTATTAGAGTTGGTAAGAACCTTCAAGTATGTTTTGATTGCCTCACTAGATCTAAATTCATCTCCAAGATTGTTGCAAGATAAATTTGATGCAAGGGAAAATGGTCTTCAACCTATTCAACACAATTCAAGGTCAATCAAACAAATATCATATTCATAAACTCCTTAATTGCACTCTTCACCATATAACCCTGCCCTTAGCTTGTAGGTGAGCAAACATGTTTTTTCCAACTTTTCTCACAATTTTTCTTAACAACTACAAGGATTCTTGATAGTTTTGAATACCCATTTGGGTCAAATTTAACATGTACCAAACTAAACTAGGGTTTCTTTGGAGCAAAACACCCTAAAGCTTGATTCCACATTGTCCCTAAAGACCAATTAGGTCTATTTTGCAAAGCAAGACCTCTCAAATCTCACAAGAAAATTTCAAAATCCACTCAGATCTTCTTGAATATTAATAAAAAGACATATTCATTAGGTTTTAAGTCTCCAAGTCCTCTCTATAACGCTGAACCAACAAACCCTTAATTTCCTCCAATTTAGCTAGGGTTTATTCAAACTCTAGGTTCCACAACTCATAAAAAATTGAAAATGCCACCAACACACTTGAAAATATATGCACACACTCAAAATATCATCTCATAGTCTCCACTCACAGTATTTCTTCAAACTCTTACTCAAAACCTCATATTCCATACACTAAATCACTATTTTCTTTAGGACAGTCATACACATACACTAAAAACACCTCACTCAGACTCATCTCAATGCCCTACCATACTAACTCTACTATCCTATGCCCATTCCATGTATATATGGGAGTGACAGTATGTGGAATGGGCTCCTAATCCATTTTAGGGCTTCAAAACTTCAAATTTTCACCTACCGGCCTGTTACTGTGTTTTTGTCAATAAAACTTCACAAAGTTAATGAAAAACTTGATATTTGGATTGAAATGAGAGCTAGAACCAATATACAATTATATCCAAGATTATTTTTTCAGTACACAATTGTAGTGCCCTTTCTGTTTCAGTCATCTTTGGTCTCCGAGTGAGTTGTTTTTGTGGTGTACTTACTGGTTTTGTTTAAAATGATTAATCAAAATTAAGAATTATCTTACTATGCATAAATTTGAGTACCATTAGATAAATAAACAAATATTATAAAATAAATAAAATGATTTTAGAATAGTCTAAAACAAGGGAATAATCTAACTAAAATTAAATGGTGGCAACACATTGTGATAGAGACAACAAAAATAAATAAATAAAATCATTATGGTAATGTTGGATTCTCCTTCCCCTAACAATTATTTAAATGATAAATTTATGGTAAATTTTGACTATTCTGGGTTATAGTAATAATTATTTATACCATAAATTTGAACAATTATTTGTTATAGTTATAAGTATTTAAAGGGAAAATTTAAATAATTATTTATCATCCTACTACTTACTTAAGGGTAAATTGAAATCATTCCTTACAAGCAATTGATGAAATAATACTAGCTATCCTTAAATTACGTAACAAGGAAAAGGGTTAGGTTTAGGAATTAAATAAAAGTATAGGGAAAATAATGTGAATTGAAATAAAAGAAAATTAACTTCTGTTGTTTCACATGTCTCCCTTATACCTTCACCTTTTGGCACATGTCTTGTAGCCTCACACCTGCCAAAAGGAAATTACGTATGCTGGAAAGTTTCTAAGGCCTTTTCAACGTGTCCATTTGGGAAAAAAGAGGGAGAACCGTTTCCCGAAAGTGGAATTTTTGGCACAGGAAGGGAGGTGACCACATTTTTTTTTGAAGCATGTTTTTCCAAGAAGTGCACATGCCTTGTCTATGTTTCTACTTTTTGCATCTGCACATCCCTGGCAAGATCTTGAGATTGATTGAAGCAGTAGTTGTAAGAATATATACTTCACCAAAATCCACCTTTGCTAGAGATACAACTCCTTTTGTTTCTACAGTTTAACATCTTCTACTCCAGAAAATTCTATTATCAAATTTTCTGCTCCTGAAACTTCATATATCAAACTCCCTGTTTGAATGCGCAAGACCAACATTGCAAGCTAGCAAAATTGTAGGTATCACATGAGAAGTACTTGTCTGCACTTTGCTCTGAGGTAAGCTTTGCTTGTTTTTAGAACTTTATCTGGGGTGATGATAAGGTTTCTACAAAGGTTTTAGAGTATGGTTATTAAAAATGATATTATGTCAAGATCCTAATAATGCACAGTTTTTCCAATTTGGTGAGCTATAGCCTGTAAATAAGGTTTCTAGGATGGTTTTTGAGTATGTTATTTAAAATAAAAATTACTATTAAGATTCTAATAATGAGCACATTTAGGTTTTAACATTACGACATCCTTTATCTTACATAGTTAAGTATTTCTCAACATTAAGTAAATGCCCTGAGTCTGTAAAACACCCAGCCACATTCTTTCACAGATTCCTCCTGTATGTCTCAAAAACATTTTGGCAGGGCTACGAATAGGCGCCCACCCAATCTGAAGAGCTACATATATATATATGAGAACTTTTAGATTATTAGGAGTATCAAACAATTTGAAAAGAAATAAATGTAACTCACAATCAGAGTAGTGTGCAAACCATTTCAAGATTATCTCATCTTGAGCAGTTGATAGAATTGAACATTTCTAACTGTCAAGACTTTCAGGAATTCAGTGTTGTACATTTGAGATGCGTGGAAATAATTGTACTTCACAATTGTTATAGTATGAAAATGGTGTCAAGAATGTCTTATTTTAGAAAGCTGGTAGAATTGGAAATTTCTGGGTCTCGGTGTTTGAGCAGCTGTGTCTAGTGGGTCTGAACAACATGAAGATGCATGCACTAAACCATTAATAGTGTTTATGGTATTATGGGTTATATTGTTGTTCGTGAACAACATGTGCCTACCAATTTCTGTAATAAATTAACCTATTTGCTTGAAGGATTTAGAGATATCACATAACCTGGATCTCAACCTCTATAACTGAAACTTATAGTGTATTTTCCCCTTACAGAGTCTAGAATCAAAGTCCAAAATAAGCTGTAAGAATCTTGTGTCATCCAATCTACAGAGAAGTAAGGAAAAAAAATACAGCAGTACTCCATTCTGTGACTTAACTATTTAGCTCCTACATTTATTAAACAATCATATCTGCATTATAGATTTTGAATAATAATTTAGACGCACAAGTTCATAAATGCAATGTATTTACTGGTTAAAAATAAAATAAAAATGGGAGACCATTATTAAAAATACTATCGCTAAAAATAGCAAAATGTTTGAAACGGAAGAAATGGTAAAACAGTGAATGGATAAAAGGGTAGCGTATAAGGAATTTGGGTTGTGGCTAAAATCAACTTTCCATTGAATATAGTTTTAAATTTTATTTTTATCTTCTATGGGGATCTGTTCCACCGCTAAGACCCTAGACGTGTTAGGAAAGAAAAAAAAAAAGAAGAAAGAATGAATCAAATAAACAAATTAGTGCTTGGGAGGTAACAATTTCCCATGTGGAGCTCCACGTATTTCTCAAGAAGCTCTTCTTAAATGTGATCCCATCTTTTAAAGAATAAAAAGGGAATGATTCCCACTTTCCCATGAAGGAGGGGATTTATATTAATTAAGTTGTTTTTCTTTCTAGATATTAACTAAATTTCCTTTAAAGAAAAAGAGGCATCCTTTATCTATTTATTTATGTTATTTCTTTTTATAATAAATAAATTTAATGAGTAAATAAAGTCCTTAGTTATATATATATAGACATATATAAAATGAGTTATTACCTAATTAATTAAATAAATATTTTATATTTAGGTAAGAGATATTTTCATTTCGGTTTCACAATATAAGTATTAATGGGGATATTAATATATTAATTTTAAGAGGAGTATCAATATATTAGAGGCATTATTACTAATGTTGATATTATTATTAATGCAACGTGCAAGATTAAGTGTATTTTGGGCATTGCAATGTAAATGTATGGGTGTGCAACATTTCAATCTCTGTCAAACTACACACAATAATGATTGAATAGAGGGGATGGGAAGAATTATTGCATTACCAATCCTCATTAGGATAATTTTACTTCCATGTTTTTCTATCGTTATATCTAATTTAAGCGAGGTTCTATTAGCATGCAACATCAGTTGTCACTCTTTTTCTTCACTAGAATGTGCTTATCCAAGATTAGTAAATAGATGAATTTAATTTTATCCAAGGTTAGTAGATAGATGAATTCAATTTTATTCATTTATGAGCATTGTTGTTCTTGAGCTAAAGACTATTATTTTAAGTTGATGAATCATTTAATAAAATGTTATGAAAGATTCACATTTTGGGATATCATGTGGTAGGTTAACCATTAGCTATTAATTAAGTTCTCCATTAAGAATATTTAGTTCTTAGTTTGTTACCAAATATATGAGTTGGAAAAATAGATATTCTTTATAGAGCATAATTCTCATCAATGGTTGCCTTAAGTTCTTGTTGTAATAAAATTTTAATTGGAATTCATTAGCAAAGTAAAGATTGTTAGTCAATATTTCTTCTAGTTATTTAGGAGATAGTATTAGATAAGAACTACACAATATTAGGGTTAAAATCCATAATTTGAATAGTTTCTTTTGACTTTATGAAAACTTATGGGAAACTTGAGTGCTTTATTATGACTCTAATAATGTTTGATGTATCACAAACTTATTAAGTTGTTACCTTAGATTTTATGTTTTATAGCATGATAGAAGAGATAAATGTGATTTTAGTTTGTTCCTTATTGACCATTTCATTATGTTGCATTTGTTCAAATTGTGTTATGCATGATTGAGTTCTTTTTCAACAATTAAGGATCATGTCTATACTCTCATATGTTTTTATTATATCCTTGATGAGTTACCTAATTTTTCGGCTTCACCTTAGTGGGTGGTAGCCGTTTGTGAAACTGTCTGGGGTAGTAGACCCTAGAAAGGGTTGCGTACCCACTTTTTATAGTATGTGGTTTGTATGGGTCATGTGATGCATTTGAGTAAAGAATTGAGTTTAGCGTACTTTAGTGGTATTGTGATATTGTTGGTCAATCAAATGAGTTTAGAGAACTCAAGTTGGTCGAACTACGATTCCTCTGCAAATTATATACGTAGGCAAGGCCGTCAGAGACGAGCCCCCGAGGAATTAGGTCGGGCCCTTAGGACTGTTTTGTTTCTGAGTCATTATTTTAGACTTGTCTTTTTCCCTTGACATTGTAAACTATCGTTGACTTGTATAGTTTGTCTTGGTGAACATGTGCTAACTACCATTGATCATTTGTGTGTGCCAAGTCATGTAGACCTTGCAGGAACATGTATTGGGAGTGAGGAAACTTTAGTACGATGGAATGTAAGAGGTACGTTAAGTCAACCCTAAATAAATAAACTCCAATGTTAAAAATAGTAAATCAATTTTATCCTTGCTTCTAATTAGTGAGATCATTGACTATAATCGTATGTAGTGGATTATGTTGTTATTGTCTTAAAAGTAAACAAAAAAGAAAATTATTGCAAAATTAGTTAAGATTGTCATAGTTTTGTTAGGATGTTTAGTGTGTAGATTTTGGTGTTCTTGTACTTGATGTACTCTTCCCGTTGTTATAAGGGGAGCATTATGTAATGTATTAATGTAATCATGATGTGTTGTATCTGTGGAAATATGCTCCACAATTGTATTATGGAACTAAGAAATTTAATTGTAATAAATGATGAATATCTCTTCCTCTCTTTTAAGTATGGATGATTGTATGATATCATTATGTAATCTTGGTTGTTTATTCACTTTTGTTTAATAAAAGTTTATGATTCGTAATGACCGTTTCGTGTACCCCAAAGGACGTGAATGACTTTGTAATTGCATAATTGATTTTCATGTAATGTATGTACAAATTCATCTTATGCAATGTTTTTAAAAAAAAAAAAAAAAAAATTGTGGTGTTTTGTTGTCCTTTGGGGTTCACATGGGGGCATTACAACCTGTATCGACCACATACAAGTGCCTGAAAGTACATATTTCAATACAAAACACAAAATTTTCAATCAAAATAGGGGTGTTCTTTGTTATATTTCCTTCTCAAAATGGTTCAACAACCTTCTACAATGAAGAAGCACATGTTTTTTTACATTTATTACATAAACCTTCCCTCCAAAACCATCTACCTACCTTCCATATTCAATCTGACTCTTGAGTTCCCCAATTCTTGCAATTACATTATTGACAATTTTACACATTTTGCACTATTTACCCCCCAAAACATTCTAAACACCTAAAAAATGACTCAAAACACCTTTAGATGATCAAATATGACCTTATTCCTAAAACCTTTGACTCAAACACTAAAACCCTTTACAAACCTCATATTTACATAATTTGCTCTTTTGAGCATTATTGACAACTTTGTAACATTGCTTTATAAAAATGATTTCTAAATACCTTCAAATGGCCAATGAGGCCTTATTGACACACAAAATGACCATGAACTCCTAACTCAACCTAAGACTCTTCATGTTGATCAAATTCAAATGAAACCACTTGGGTGCTCCTGCACCAAAATTGTTTTGAGAGATGTGAGCCATTTCTATCATTTTAAATAGGGACAACTTTGGATGAACTGAAATAATATTATATTCGAGGGTAGAACACTATCGGCCTAACAATACTACATTAAGGGAACTCCCCTCATAGCTCCACCGATAGATCAATAAGGTGGGGGCAGTCAGTTCCATTTTTTGTAATGTGGTAAGAGTCATACATGTAACGCTATGTCAGGATGGGGAACTCTTCTTGGAGGTTCTAAACAATTTGCCTCTTTTTTATAAGACTGTGTTGGCAGTGCTACCTGGATCACAATTGTTTGGTGGGATTCCAATCCTAGACAATGAGGTGCAGTTGTGGAAATCTCATAGAGAGAAGCTACAAGCTACCATAATGATTTTGCTAAGCGAATTTATATTAGTCTTGCTTAGCGTGGCTTAAGACATGTGCATATGATATTCTCTCTATAGATAGGCTTGGGGGAAAGTATTTGCTTGATATTGTGAAAAGTGGTAAGGAACTTGCAGAGAATGAGACATTGATTAGAGAAACATTGGACAGTTTGGATGCATTTGAAGGGAGCTTGGAGTGGCTAAAAATGGTTTTTGGTTCAATTGTTGAGTTTCCATGGCAATGCGTGTGTGATTGTTTTGAAGCACTCAAAGAGTCTGTGGGATGAACTTTTTGAAAGCCTATTTGTTAGTAGGATGAAACAAATAATAGTTGATGGATTTGCATATTTGCGTGAGAGAGTTAAGGTTGGTAAATGCCTTGAAGCCATAGTTACATCTTTGGCAAGTTACAAAGATGTTGAAACCCATTTGCACAAATTAACTACTAGTGAGGGCTGGCTTGTCAAGAGAGGGGACCTAAAAAGTGTTAATTTACCTGGGTTGAGTTTTAGATTTATGATGACAAATGATGAAGACTAGTTTGGTCACCTTAATGCTTATTTTGGAACTGAGGTTAGTCAAATAAAAGATACCATAGATGAGGGGTCCAAGAATATTCTAGAAGACCTCCTAAGTTTTCTTCATGCACATAAATCTCCTTCAAGGATAAATGATTTAGCACTTTATTTGCAAGAGAAATGCTTCCATTTTATCTCAACATTTATTTTTGAGATTGAAGAACATCTTTCACATCTTTCAGAAGCTCTCTATGAAGAAATGAAAAATGAGGAGATGCCAGAAAAAATGAACAATGAGACACTAGAACGGGTAGTTATAGTGGAAAGGGAAATTTTCTTAGGAAGGCTTTTAGTTGCTCTCAGTTTTCATTCAACTTCCCTTCCACTAGTTCTTGGCTCGTCTCAGCTCTAGTTTGTCGAGAACAAAGCTTCAGTTTCAGGGAAAGGATCTTCGACTTTCAGATATTATAGTACTGCTTTTGATTACCCTCTTCTAGATAGTTCTGGAAGAAAAATACTAATGAGAGGGGTCAGTTTGAAGCCTGAATCATAGGATAAAAATAATAGCACCAAATTGAATAAACTGAGAAGAACTATGCACAATATTTGTATCAGAGCTAAGAGGTATCACAAAAAATGATCATAATCCTAAATATGAACATATATACACAAACCAAATGGGGAAATTTACATTTTGTTCAATTAAAGTTAATTAGTTTTTTGTCAAGCATATGACATATCAAATTATCCCATATAAGTATCTTATGCATAATGAAAATAGCTAAAAATCCTAAGGTAAATCAATTTTATAATTTTTCTAAGCTATCTTGAAGAACTTATCTTTTAGAAATATTTTATGGCATAGTACCAAAAATATCATCTAGAAATAATTTGAGATTTGAGAATCTATAAATTTCATGAAATTGGGCAATGTTGTCCTAAAATACAAAAATGTGGGAACAATTTTTGTGCAAAAGTTAGAAAATACCAAAGTTTGTGCAACTGGTCCATTTGTACACCACATTTTATTTCCATTAATTCCATAACCACTAGTTACACGATCAACCTTACATTTCATGCTGACAACATCAAAACCAGTTGAAAATGAATCTATGTCAGCTTCCTGGGCAATAAATTTGCATTTTGTAAATCATAACTAGGCAAAATTTAGTGTAATTCAAAATTATTGACTTCCAACACATCAGAGAAATTCCAAATATATGTGCATATAGAAAAAAAAAGAAAAAAAAATTGTACTCGACTCACAATTTGGCTCACTCATTGCCAATGGGCCAACATGCTCACCACTGATTAGCTTCAAGACAAACAAGTATGTAGAATTATTGATAAGCTTGTGAAACAAGAAGGAATGAATATCTATACAAAATTAGCTTCATGAATTGGGATATGACCTAACCATCAGTTGCTAATTTTCTATGCATATAATGATCTAAAGTCAGAAAACAATAGGAACAAGGTTGCTGGAAATGCAGAGGGAAAGGTTAAATGGATTATAAATAAATCTGTCTATGCATGGTTTTTATGACTACTAGAAACAACAAAGTATGGTGAGATGTAAAAAGTGTTTCTTAGTCCCTCCTTTAGTGCAAAACCAGTCATCTATGAAATTGAGGACATTGAAAGAATGTCTTCTTTCTTTGTGAAGGTATATTACTTGCAAGTGCTTCAATATAACAGAGCATGAATTACTGGAGTTCTTGCCCAGGTTAAAATTGAGTGCCTAAATTTCCAAAATTGATACTTACTTTTGCTCCAAAACATGAAGATCACAATGGCAACCACATTTTCCAAACATTGAAAATCCTCCCACTATCAACAAAATGCATACAATCCTGTTCTATATGTTTGAGTGAACATATGGGGGAGAAATATGATACAAGAGATATGGATCACGGTTTAGCATGGGAAACACTAACTTAAAAAAATTTCTCATATTGATGGTTTTTTATTTCTGTAATAGTTGCATTTTGTTTTCTTTGATGAGACTTGTATATGCAAGTATCATATGAATTAAAAGTAATGTCTTATACCTTTAGATGTATAAATAATTGAGTATATGTATATTTTTATAATTTCCTGATGTAAGCAGGGTGGAGTGACTTTTCCCAAACTCACAAAAGATCAAACTTGATTAGGGATACAACCATTATAACTCTAATTCACCAACTTGTCTCAGACTTACACCTATTAGGCTTGTATCCTTAAAACCCAAATTTTCACCATAACTCATTGAGTAGGCCATATAGAGACCTAACAAATAACTTTTTAGACTCTCTTCAACCCTAGTTCCAACATACCAAAAGAACACAAGTGGTTTCTTAAGACCAAATTGGACTTTCAATAAGCTAACACCGTTTGGGGCTACTCAATTAGCCCTCTTTTACAAAGGATATACCCTCTAATCAACAAGTTACCACTCAAACTCTTTTGAAAGAGTTAAATTGTGTTTCAAAACATTAGATTCCACTATTTGTTCACTAGTTTAAGACCTCTAAGTTGTTGATCCATAAAACCCTCACTTTTCATGCAAAAACACTAAGGTTTAGTGTAAATCACGTCTCCTGAGATTTCCAAACTCTTTCAAAGCATCCAAAAACCTACACTTACCCTACACAAACTCAATTAAAAATTACTTTGAATGTTCCATCAACATTTTACAAAAACCCTACCATGACAACTCAAATTTACTTAGAAAACTACACTACCCAGCCTAGGGCATCACACCATTTCAAATTTCTTGATTCTTCAGTCTCTCTAAACCCTCAAGACACCTAATCTAACTCTGATGAAGACATTCCACTGAGCCAAAACCTTCAACAGTAGGTGGAATGTCAATTTTTTTTTAAAACTTCAAAAATAGGGCACTTGCTGGCCTATTACAGGCAGTCACAAAAAACCTTAGAGATCTCTCTCCAATCTTAGTGTAAGACTCTCAAATTTGTTCCAAAAGATAGTTAAAACATGCTTACACAAATTGCAAAAGCTTTCACAACTTAACTGTGACTGTACAGGCCATACAAAGAGTGCAAAGTTATGTAAATACATAAAATATAGTGTTTTTAGTAGAGATAATGTTGTAAATTATTTTGATTCTTCAATACCAACTTCATTACATCTTGCTCGAGCCTTTTTAGGATTTTTGAACATATTTCCATTAGTTAACTGCATTGATTCATTTAGAGGAGCATCTATTTTCCTCTGACATGCAAAATTGTCAATATGCAACTATTTTAGCAACATTTCAAAATCTGACAAAAATGACCCGCAACAACTTTGCATGGACTGACAATGACCTTATTGCACCTACAAATAATCAACTACCATTAAATGGACTTATTACAAGAATTTACCTACCTTTGACCAAAATATTCCCTAAAATTCTTGCATTTGCAACTTTTGTTGATTGACAACAACAAAGTGCAAATTTGCAAAATCCATATCATTGACTCCTAGACACCTAAAAACCATCCCAAATGACTTATTACAGTTTTTTTTTTCTTATTTCCCTTATTAAGAAAAAAAATCATCAAACCCTAAAGCTTACTTAATATCATCCTTGCTTGACCATTGTTGACCAAAGGTGCTTCTGCACCATTGCCAAATCCAATTGTATTTGTATTAGGGTATCTTGAAAATTTTCCATATCCAACCAACACCATATCTTTCTATAAATGTTCAAATAAAAATAGTGGGCTATTGACCTACAAAAGATACCTCCATGAAAAACTTCTCCTTCATGCATACCAATTTACATCAATTTAACTATCACTACATGTAGTTGGATTGAAGGGCATAAAATGGTACATGATTTTTTGTGTAGGAGATAGATCACATCCACAAACACATGGGAGAGCTATACAAAATTGGAGAAATTGGCTTGGAAAATGAAGGCAACAGGGTATTTCCAAATTCAAGACTTTTACTTAATGCTATGGAATAGAAGAAAAAAGAATCATTTATCTGCCACCATAGTGAAAAGTTAGCAATTGCATTTGGTTTGTTAAACATGGCCCCTGGTACAACTATTAGAGTTGTTAAGAACCTTCGAGTATGTTCTGATTTTCACACTGCATCTAAATTCATCTCCAAGATTGTTGCAAGAGAAATTATTTTGAGAGATGTGAACCATTTCCATCATTTTAAATAGGGACAATGTTCTTGTGGAGAATATTGGTGATGCTAAATGAAACAATCTAAAAAATAGGCCTGCACTATAATAATGTGCACTACATTAGATATCCAGTAATAACGAAGGGACATCCAACAAAAAATAACAACAAGGATTTCTAGAATATTTCTTAGTTCTTCTGCCAACTAGATTCATCATGGACCATGATCTTCATGATCATGTTGACCTCCATACATGAAGAGTGAAAAGGGGGCTAGTGCGAATATTCTACAAGCTATTGCTAGATCTGGAGTTTTAGCTGGATATGATTAGTTGTAGTTAATTCCTTTCAGAAGATACTGCTAATATTTAATTCCTCTCAAAAGATACTACTAATATCATATGCTATTTCCCACTCAAGCACCCAAATTTTCCTTCAAGGATTACATTAAGAAGCTTTTCAACTTCAAGGAAAAAATTATGAGAGGGTTGTTTTTAAAATGGAAGATTATCAAGCTTCTGATGGTCCTTTATGTGCTCAGACATTATTACATACTTCTTAGCTAGGGAAAAGTTCCCGTGGATGATATGTATTGATGTAGATAAGATTCTATTCTCTCATCCTTGGTTAAATAAGCTAGGTGTAACTAAGGAGGACACAATCCTAAGCAAGTGGGGACAATGCTAAAGACTTGGAAAAAATATGAGCATAGATAAGAGCTAAAGAAACCTTGAATAGTGACAAAGAAATGTTTTCAGTAGGTCTGAGAAGGGATAAAAGGTATGTGAGAGGCCTGAGAAACCTCATAATAGGCTGATAGAGTATAAGAGAAGAGTGAGTCTAGTGGTCTGCTGCAACAAAAGGGAAGTATGATGGTTGAATGGGATAACAGTTATGAAACAATCTCTTTTACATAAATATAGGGTAATTAAGTAAATGCAAACACTTGCAAGAGAAATTGTTCTAAGAGATGTGAACCATTTCCATCATTTTAAACAGGCTCAATGTTCTTGTGGAGAATATTGGTAGTGCTAAATGAAACAATCCAAAAAATAGGCTTGCACTATAATAATGTGCACTACATCAGATATCTAGTAATAACAAAGGGACATCCATTAAAGTATAACAACAGGGACTTTTTGGCATATGTTGTAGTTACAAGTGCCCTGCTAGACATAGATGAAAATGTGGAAGCATAGACAAGGCAAGCAAATTGTTTCTAAAAATGATGTTTGCGGTGAAGTCTATTCTCAAATACAACTTATTTTGATGAAACCTTTCAATGGAAGTTCCTCTTCAAAGTAGTGTTTGTGTGTCAATGAAAGAGTAACTACTTTACAGGACTATTTCTCTTAACATAACATCAATGGTAAGAACTGTATTTGTACCCCTCAATCAATAAAAGCTTTTGGTTTACCAAATGTAAGAGTGAATATTAAACATTTCCAAACTAATATGCCATAGGAACACAAAACACTTAAGTATCTAAAGTTGATCTTTACATAACATCGTGGACAAGCTTAAATGCACGGGGCAACATATCAAAATCAATTAATAAGCCAATAACACTCCTAAATAAAAATTTCTTCAATTTTCTAAGTCCCTACCTGTGGATGCAATGGGAAAAGTGTAATGGGCACTGTGTGTCTCGAGCTCCTCCAGATCGTGGGCTTCTCCAATAGAAGATTCAACTTCAAGCACACCACCACTGGTGGCTTTTCTACCACATAAAATCCCACACAACCTACTATTGATCGATGTCATCGTGGAGGGAAAAGGAAAACTCATGTTGAATGAGGAGGGAAAATGAATGGAGGGAAATTTTTGGTTTTTTCTTATTTTCTTTTTAGTAGTCTTCTTGTCTCTATTAAATGTTATTATTATGTTATATTTTTTTGCTTTGATTCTTTGATTTATTTTTGATAATACATTTTATTTTAGTCTTGTACATTTAATACAAGTTTATTATCAAATATATATAATATTTCATATGCATTTTTTGTGTGTACTTCATTTTTTCTATTTTCTTATTTATTACTTTGAATTTTTTAGTTTCTCTTCATTAACCATTTAGGTTGTTTTTTGGATTAATAAAATTGATCTTTTTTTCAATTCTTGGTTTTTCTTATTTTCTTATTTTCTTTTTAGTAGTCTTCTTGATTTTTTTGCTTTGATTCTTTAATGTTTAATTTCTTTTATTTGAAATTATTTGAGCAATCTTTTGTGCTTGTCCTCATTTTATTTCCTTTTTTTTTTCTTTTAAATTGATTGAATTTTATCAAGTTTATTGCTTGTTGTCTCTTGTGTGCTTTTTATGAATTTCTCTCTTGTCAAGTTGTTGCCCTCTCGTGCCTTATTTTGTGCACAACTCCTCACTCCTCCCCCTCTCAAACCTTTTTATGCTTGTCTTGGTATGCATCTTTTCATTCTATCCTTGTGCTATAATTTTCATCCTGATGATGGATCACAGAGTGTGATCCGAAATGTTGTTGCAAAAAATTAACACACAATTGACTCCATAAATCTTTTACAATTATTAATAAAAAAATTATTTTAGAAAAAGTATATATTTTTATTGTCTTAATTTAAGATAACTAGAAAATTGATTTAAGACATTTGAAATTTGTATTTTTAATTTTTAATATATATAAGAAATAATAAACTATATACATATTTATATATTGTTTATTATTTCTTTGATATATATATATGTATATAATGTTAATTATTTCTTTGATGTTTTAATTATTCTTTTGCTTTGGTTCTGATTACATTGTTCTCTTTTTGTTTTTGTTTATCTCCTCTCTTTAGTTTCCTAGTTCTTATTTTATTTTATTATCAAGGGGTAAGTTGCTTTAATTCATTTTATTATCTTTTTTCTAATTCATTGGTCAAATCTTAGCCTATTGTATTCTAGCCCTCTCTTCTCCTCGCTTATTTATCCTTCCAAGTCTGCTATCTCACTCTATTTTTCTTCTCTCTTGTTGCATGCAAATCATCCTGATGATAGATCATGGAGTGTGATTAGAAACATTGATTTAAAAAACTCACACAATTTAAATCCAGAAACTTGAGCACTTAATTATCATGGACTGTGGAAACTTGATGTTAATTAAAAATATAATTTAAATATAAAATATATAATTAAGACAAAACTAATATTTTGTCTTAAATTAATGTCTTAAAACCTCCTTTTATGTAGTAATGTCTCTTGGTTGCTATGCATCATGCCCTCATGATAGGCCTTCAAATCATAGTTAAAAACATTAATGATTCATTAGGTAGGGGTCCCATGAGGGGGGTTTAAGCTCTATGGATTATGATCAAATTCGAAAGAAAAAAGAATAGAGTAGTAATAGTCATTTATTTAGTCATTTTTATTTGTCTAATATTAGTCATTTATTTAGTCATTTTTTATTTTTTTGATATTAGTCATTTAGTTATGATTTTACCCAATGACCAAATTAGTCACTTATAAATGACCAAATTAGTCACTTATAAATGACCAAATTAGTCATTTATTTCCCAAATACTACTATTGTTAGTCACATGACTAGAAGTTTTAGTCACGTAGTCATTTATTTGCCAAATTCTACTAGCGTTCTTGGGGAGGTAAATTTTGGAGAAAATTCATTTTGGATTTTGCAGGAATAATTAGACCAATCACCCTGATGCTAAAAAAGGATCAATTATTCAAATGGAAAAAAGAAGCTAGAGAAGCCTTCAAGAAGGTTAAGGATGCTATTTCCTTAGCTCCTGTGCTGGTAAATCTAGACCTATCGAAGGACTTCATAATCTATGTATTTTGTAGCAAGTCAAGCATTTCTACTATTTTGACTCAAAAGGAGGATGAAGGAAAGGGAGAACATCCGATAGCATTCCATTTGTATACCTTAAAGGAATATGAGATGAACTACAACTTTTTCTAGAGGCAAGCGTTTTCTATTGTTAAGGGACTCAAGAAGTTCCGACACCTCATATCTTGCAACAAGGTGGTTGTTTATGCTGCACATTCCAGTGTGCGCGAATACATCATGGAAGGAGAAATCACCGAAAAAAGGGCCAATTGGATCACTAAGATCCTTGAATATGATATTGAGGTCAATCCTACAAAGATCATCTGAGGAAGAGGACTGTGCAAATATTTGGCACACGACGAGGAAATGGCAGCTGAAGAGGAGCAACTAGAGCTAGTTCTAACAAATGAGTCTGAGTCCGAAGGCTGCTGGCTGGCGGACCGAGTAAGGTTCATGGACACCGAAAAATATCCACCGGGCCTTCCTTCTTAGAAGAGAATATTCTATAGACTATAAAATAATGGATATGTACTTATTGAAGGAGTCCTTTTCAAAAGGAACTTCAGTGGCATTCTATTGCAGTGTGTCACCATGGAGCAAGCAAAGAAAATCCTTGATACTTTCCACAACAGTCCCGTGGGTGGAAACTTCTCTACGAAGACCACTGCTATAAAAATCATGTGCGTTGGGTACTTCTGGCCTATGCTATTCAATGACTCATACTCTTTGGTGAAGGCCTGCAAAGAATGTCAATTCTTCGTAGGAAGAAGAAAAAACTTTGCAATGCCTCTCAACCCAATAGTGGTTGACGAACTGTTTGCTCAATGGGGCCTTGAATTTATCGAAATGATCAATCCCACATCCAGCGCTAGACACAAATGGATCCTCACAGCCACAGACTACTTCACTAGGTGGACCGAGGCCATGCCCCTGAAGAATGCGACGGAGGCAAAGATTGTGGACTTTCTTAAGGGGCTAGTAACGAGATTCAGTCCACCGAAGACCATCATCTCCAACAATTCCAAGGCTTTCCTGGGTTCTAAGGTATGTCAATTCGCACTCGTGCATTTCATATTCTTAAAAAATTCTTCAAATTATTACCCGTAGGGGAATGGTCTAGCAGAGTTGACTAATAAAAATTTAGTTCGACTCATCAAAAGAATTGGGTTGGAACACCAAAGAGAATGGCATAAAAACCTTCAGGCAGCGCTATGGGAAAACCGCATAACTCCCAAGCAAGTCCTCAAGACTTTTTCGTATGAGCTAGTGTATGGGAAAGAAGCGCTATTGCCCATCTCTATAGAGATTTTGACACTACAGTTGCTCAAATCTCTTGAGGTTGAAGAAAATGGAGCCATGGAGGTTCAGTTGGCCGAGTTACTGGAAGTATAGGAGAAGAGGGGAAAAGCCTTGGTCACCATGGCCAATCACCAATAGGTGGTTAAGAGATGGTTCGATAAGAAAGCCTCAAACCAAGGTCTAAAATGCAAAGACCTAGTATTAAAATTCAACGAAAGGGCCGCGAAGTCTGGCCAAAACAGAAAATTCAATAGTCTATGGGAAGGCCCTTTCAAAAAAATTCAATGCAAGCAACATAATGCATTTGAATTAGAAAATATGGAGCAGGAGACATTGGGTATTCCGGTTAACAAAATTCACCTAAAATTGTTTAATTAAGCTTCACAATTATTTTACTAGTGTAAATATGTAAGTAGTGTAATTATTTTTCCTTCATGTTTTTGTCGGCTGGTCTTTCAATTAATTCCATAGTGCAAGAAGTTGGAAAATAAATGGAACCCATTATTGCAAGAAGCACAAAAAAGTACTCAAAGAAATGAAGAAAAGGGAACCCATATTGCAGAATCACAAGCAAAAGAGATAGAAAGTTGATATAAGCGGTATATTCATTATATATATATCCTTAAATAAATACATTTTTAAAATGGCTCTAGGGCCATACTTTTAAAAGTATATCTATATATTCTGTAGTTTCTTCATATATATGTATGGTGAAGGCCTTTTTTCAGGCATATATAAAAAAAGTGGGTTGATTCTTAAAGCATAAAAAAGTTTTGAGTCTTAAGCAGGAGCAACAGGAGCATCATCAGTAGGGGCATTAGGAATGACAACAGGAGCATTAGGAGCAACAAGAGCATTAGCAACAACGATGGCTAGTGGTGGGGGATATACCAAGTCCTTGAAGTCAGTGTACCACTCTACGCCATAGAAAAGCACTACATTATAGCAGCACAACATGAAATGATAGGTGCAAGTGACCCTCTGGTGGTGCTCTTCTTGTGTTTGAATGCGAAACCCACTCAGAAACGAAACCCATGGCACCACAACATCTTCTTCAATATTCTTACAGAGGTCGCTTGCCGTCAGAATGCCCAGGCCATATATTGCATTTGCCACAATCTCGCTGAGACCTCCAAGGTACCGCTTCAGGAAGATTTCCAACACCAAGTGAAGAATCATCTGCTTTGGAACCTAAATATCAAGTAGCGAGGCAAAAAAGTGAGAGCATACATCAGTATTGACCCTATATTTATCCTCGTACTCAATGCAATCCCTCCCCATAACCCACTTCATCGCTACTATGGCCAATGAATGTTTATTCTTGGTTATTCTCTTTAGGCGCCTATTCAAGATTTCACCTAGGAATGCTGTCTGAGACTTGTTGCAAACTAGCCTAATGGGAGTATTCATGGTGCTAAGCTCTACACAACTGCCTAATTCAAGCTATACGTAACTGCTAATGCTAAATTCTACCTAACTGCCTAATACCAATTCTTCTTGAATTGATAAGTGTGATTTTGTTGTTGTCTAAGGGCCTATTTATAGAAACATGCAAGGTATTTGCGTGCCATAAGCATGATGCTAATTGAGTACCAACTCAAAAATCCCATCATAGCCAGCTCAAATTTCCCACCCAGTTGCGTCTGTCATGTATGATTTGCTGCATGCAAAATTAATAAGAGCTAATTAATTATCATAGGCCAGAGGTACTCCTTGGTGGTAGTCTGCATGACCAGGTATTGATGTGTTGCATTGCAAGCATTTTTAAAATTCCAAGGTAGAACACAAATCTTTTCAAGTACTTATTGCATATTTGGCTTGATCATTCTTTTTTGAGATATTAATTGCTAGAGCATGCGAAAGCCTAAACCGCCTTCAAATCACTAGCTCAATTTCCTAAGAAAATCGTGTCGTAGGATATCATTACCAAATGTAATTATGAATTCTTGTCCTTTCAAAATGGCAAGTAATTCATTTCACACAAGAAAAAGAGTTGCGGTACATGCCAGATTAAATGCTAAAAGACAATTGTTGTCTACCACTCCAAGAAAGAAATCACTAAATATTGCATGCAAGAGGCTAACATTGTAGAAATATTCTTGAGTACGCTATCTAGAGCAAGGAGTTTTGAGCATAGATAGAGCCGAAGTGAATTGCAGAAAATTTGAGCATAGCAGAAATCTGCATCAAAAGGAAAATGGCTAAAAGTTCTCAGATGGAAACACAAGGAGAGGCAATGTAAAGTTTGTTTGATGCCATGTGTGCAACACCGGTCACCTATATATTTGAGGACGTCTCTTATGCTTCACTTGGGATACTAGAGAAGCCGGAGTGGGTTCACATGCAGGCCTCAGAAAAGCAAAAAACTTACAGGGACCAAAGCCAAATAAAGGAGGAATGGGATAAAATTTATGATCCCATCCTTGCAAAGAACCCTAAGACTCTTAGGGAAGTGGCCTACGAAAGAATAGAATAGTGACCCGGATTCTTTGGCACAAAAGAAATGGTTCAGTGGGCTTCCACATTATATGGTCCCTTTTGTGCATTACTGCCCAAAACTAGTCGACAAGGCCATTAAGCATTTCAACCCAGATACCAGCACCATCGAGGGCTGGGAGCTAAGAGTTAATATTTGCGTAGAAGCTATCTGGAGCATGCCATGCATCTCTTTAAAAATATCTAAAGTAGACAAGATGGAATCATCCACTCTAAGAAAGGGGGAGAAAATATGGAGAACCAAAAATCTTGCTCAGGATTTTTATAACAAACAAACCAAAAGGCCTTGAGAAGATCATAAAAATCCACCACAAATTCCAGAAGTGCACAATGCTTTCCCCATAGGCATGCAAGATGCCTTCTCAATGATGGCCTTTGTTTGTGGCCTGGACACCAACAGATATGTTCAGGAGTTTCAATTGGGTCTGGGGTTTCAGTTGCGTAGGAAACATTCTTTATTCTAGTACGACTTCACATAAGTCATCGTCAAGGAGATGCTGAGCCAAATAAGGGAATACAAAACACAATAGAGGTTCAGGTTTCCTTCTTTCCTTGCCCATATGTTTTTGCATCAAAACCCTGACTTCTTCAAAAAACATGTGAGGTTGGCTATGTTTAATGAAAAGGGAATAAGAAGGCCAGTTTCTGTATGGACTCCTCTCTGTTGCAAGTATGAGCTAGTTTGGTGAATATGTTGCAGTTTGTACATGTATAGTTGAGATGTTTTGAGTACATGGAGCTATCTTTATGTCATTAAAGATGTGCTAGATTGGTGAGTTTCGAAGTGCTTTTGAGAAAATTAATAACTTAGAAGAGAAGTCAAAGTGGTGAATGTGTTCAAAATGTGCTCCGATATGTGCTTTGCGTTTCTTCTGTGTTGATCCTATGCTTGTGCAGATTTGAAGGTTTGATAATGATGATCTTGTGGTGATATATCCTGAGTTTTAGCTTCTGGTGTGATGGTATAGGAAAGTTACATTCACCATTGTGTGAATTGTTCTGGCAGAGTTGATCTTCTGTGGATTGGGAGAAATGTTTCTACTTCACAATCCTCCACTGTTTTGTTTCAAATCTTGCGGATCTGGGATATGTCTTGTGAAGGTTTTTTATGGGTTTTGACAAATAAGGTTGAAGTTTGGTGGTATGGAAGTCATGTTTCAATGTTTCAGTGTGTGTTTGCATAGTCCAGATGGACTGGTGAAAGGTGTTTAGTGTTTGAAGCGTATTGCATTTGCTGTGGATGTATCTGAAGGAACTTGAGATGTATTCTCTTGCATAGTGAAGTGTGTTGTGGCATCCACATGTCATCTTCTTGTTGGGAAGCATGTACATCAATGTTCATTTATGTTTTCATTAGGTTTGGCCGACCTGGTGTTTACATTTCATTCGAAGAATAAATTAAGGAAGCGTGTGGTTGTTTTGAGATATTATTTTTGCTCTTGGATAATTTTTTTATTGGTCCACTCAAATTCCTTTCCACCGTAGGAATGTTGAGTTGCCGACCTAATTTGAATGTATGAAATGACATTTTTATGGCCGACCTTGGAGAAAGGTTCAAAGATTGAAGATGGTATGAATGCAAGTCGAATTGTGAAGAGTTGTATGACAATGAGATGCAAAGTGACGAAGTGAGCCACAAATCATAAGAACAAAAGTGTGTGTGAGTGAGTTAAGGCAACAATTCTTCATTGTGTTTGATTCCTAAAGGTAGTGAGCTAAATGTTTCTGCAATCCTTTATTCAAAGCTGTGGATTTGTATTACTTGTTGTGGTGGATCTTTTGTTCTCTTTTGTATTTGCAAGTAGTGAGGCTCCTTGTTGGACAATGAGTCCTTTCTGTAGGTAGTGAGCCTTTGTATTTGGATAGTGAGTCCTCTTCTGGGAAGTGAGCCTCTGTATTCAGTTTTATAATCTCTTTATATTGTGATTTACCCCTCACTGTGGTTTTTCCCTTATTGGATTTTCCACGTAAAAATTTGGTGTTCATTGTGTTGATTTGCTTTCTGTTATTTGTGTTTCATGCTCTTACTTAATAAAAGAATAGTGTGGTTGTGGAATTGATAAGTGTTGAAGTTTTTAAGTTTGAATTTTGTGACAACTGATTCACCCCCCCTCTCAGTTGTCCTAAGCCTATTTAACAATTGGTGTCAAAGCTTTAGTTCCTTGGTGTAGAGCTTAACTGGTTAAGGAATATCTGATGGCGCATAAGTTGGTGATCCCTATGTTCGATGGAGCCAACTACAATGATTGGAAGGGAAAAATGAAAGGATATATTATCTCTCTTGGTTTCAAGACCTAGAAGGTTGTTGAGACAAAGTTTACATACCCATCTGGTGGTCTTACTACTGTAGATGAGATTTCTACTTATGAGGAAAATGAGAAGGAAAAGTATGCTATTTGTAGTGGCTTATCTAAAATTGAGCAAGCTAAGGTTATTTCTTTGGATACTGCATATGAAGTCTGGAAGAAGTTGGAATACATGTATGAAGGAAATGAAAGAGTGAAATTGACAAAGAAGCTGACGACAAAGCATAAATTTATAAATCTAAAAATGGAAGAAAGTGAAGAATTTACAAGCTTCTTTCAAAGGGTTGAACTAACTGCAAATGAAACTAGAAATCAAGGAGGAAAACTATCAGATTAAGATATAATTGAGAAGATCTTGATCACCCTACCAGATTGCTACAATGATAAGATCTTAGTTATTGAAGAAATATATGATCCTAAGAAGTACACTTTAGAATAGTTGTTCAACACCTTGCAAGCATTTGAGATAAGAAAGTTTAGGAAAGAAGACAAGATAGAAACAAAATTTAAGGCAATGAAGATTGGAGACAAATCAGATAGTGATTGTGATGATAAGTTGGAAGCAAACTTCACCAAGAATTTGAAGAAAGGTACCAGAAAGTATAAAGGTTTGTTTCCCTTTAAATGTTTTAGTTGTGGTAATATTGGTCATTATGCTTCAAGATGTCTGAATAGAGCTGTACATAAGAAGAACAAGGATTATAAGGATAAGGATAGAAAGGATAAGAAACATAAGAAGCTGTACTATGTTAAAGAAGAAGTTGGAATCGTTGATGATGAATCTGAAAATGAGGTTGATGATAGTGAATGCTTATTCTTAGCTTTGGAAAGTAAATTTGTATCCACTAACCCTAGAAAATGTGTAAGCAATAAGGCTCTGGAGAATAAGAGGAATAGGATGGAAGGTACTTTAGTTACCGCTTTTCATGTAAGACAGGATGAAGATTGCTAGGTAATTGATAATGGATGTTCTAATCACATGAATGGAGATAAGAGTAAGTTTACTAAACTTGAAAAATATGATGGTGGTTTAGTTATGTTTGGTGATGATTCAAGAGCTAAGATTTTTGGGAAAGATTTAATTAGTTTTGATGGAGTGCACAATACTGATGATGTATATTATGTGAAGGGTTTGAGGCATAACCTTTCGAGTGTTGGTTAGATGTGTAGCAATGGCTTTAAACTTGTGTTTAAGAATAATACCCGTGAAATCAAAAAAGGATCTAGAAATGGAGATATGGTTGCTGCTGGAAGGAGAACTCATGGAAACATCTATCAGCTGAAGGGAGTTGATGGTCAATGTCTTGTATCTCAAATCAATGAAAGTTGGTTATGGCACCAGAGAATGGGACATGAAAATTTTGATAATATGGTCAAAATCAGTTCAAAGGAAATTGTTCAAGGGCTACCAAGAATCACAAGACTTGCTAATGCTATTTGTAGATGTTTTCAATTGGGGAAACAAACAAGATGTAGCTTTAAGGGAAAAGAGCACTCTACTACTAGAATGCTAGAGTTAGTTCACACTGATCTCTGTGGTCCGACTAGAACAAGAAGCCTGAATGGTGATAGGTATTTCATGCTTCTTATTGATGATTATACTCGAATGACATGGGTTGATTTTCTTAGAGAAAAGATTCAGGCTCTGGATAGGTTTAAGGTATTCAAAGTAAGAGTGGAAAATGTAATAAATTTGAAAATCAAGTGTTTGAGATTTGATAGAGGTGGAGAATTCACTTCTAGTGAATTTAATGCATTTTGTGAACATCATGGCATAAAGAGATAGTTTTCTTCTCCGAGAACCCCTCAACAAAATGGAGTAGTTGAAAGGAAAAACTAGATAGTATAGGAAGCTACTAGGACCATGATGAAAGAATCAAATATATCAGATGTGTACTAGAGAGAGGCGATACACATTGTTGTTTATGTTCTTAATAGAGTTCAAATTAGATACAACACAAAGACTCCTTTTGAGTTATGGACTGGTAAGACTCCTACTGTGAAATATTTCAAGGTATTTGGAAATAGATGTTACATTAAAAGAGATGATGAAAATATTGGAAAGTTTGATGCCAGATGTGATGAAGGAATCTTTCTTGGATACTCTACTACTAGAAAAGCATATAGATTCTTTAATAAAAGATTGAGAAAGATTGTTGAAAGTGCTAATGTGAAAGTTGATGAAGACATACACAAACCTATTGAGATAAGTGAAGTTGAACCTAATGATCCTATCTGTGGACATGTACCTGAGGAGAATAAGGAGAAGGAAGAAGAGAAAGAAGAACAAACTGAAGAAGTAGAAGAAGAGAATGAGCCAGAACCTACTGTTAAGACTCCTAAGTATGTACAAAAGAATCATCTAGAGGAATAGATAATTGGAAATAAGAGTGAAGGTGTGAAGACAAGAAGCAAAGTTGCAGCTGAGGTAAATTTGTGTTTACTTTCTAAATTGAACCTAAATCTGTAAGTGAAGCATGTGAAGATCAGAGTTGGATGAGAGCTATGAAAGAAGAGTTGCAACAGATAGAAAATAATCAGACATGGGAACTAGTCCCTAGACCTGTGAATAAGAATGTGATTGGCTCAAAATGGGTGTTCTGGAATAAGCTAAATGAAAGTGGAGAAGTTTTAAGGAATAAGGAAAGACTTGTATGCAAGGGATATTCACAAGTTGAAGGTATAGATTTTGAAGAAAAATTTGCCCCTGTGGCTAGAATGGAAGCTATTAGGATGTTTTTGGAATTTTTTTCCCACAAGGACTTTAGAGTGTATCAGATGGATGTTAAGTCAACATTTCTGAATGCTGAATTAGAGGAAGAAGTGTACATGGAACAACCTGAAGGGTTTCAATTATCTGACAAACTGGACATGGTTTGTAAGTTGAAGAAGGTGTTGTATGGACTAAAGCAAGCTCTCAGAGCTTGGTATGCAAGATTGTAAAGATACCTGACAAAGAAAGGATTCAACAAAGGCTCTACTGAAAGCAAACTTTACTTCAAAGTGTAAGGTAACAAAATGTTGATAGTAGTTGTATATGTTGGTGATATCATTTTTGGTGGAAATGAAGGCATGTGTAAAATTTTTGCTAAAGAGATGCATAAAGAATTTGAGATGTCTATGATTGGTGAATTGAATTTCTTTCTTGGTCTACAAGTGAATCAAACTAATAAAGGGATATTCATTTCACAATCTAAGTATGTAAAAGAGCCATTGAAGAAGTTTGGGATGGATGACTCCAAACCAGTTTGTACTCCTATGGTAACTGGATGTAAGCTGAGTAAAAATGATGAATCTGCTAAGACTGATTAGAGGAAATATAGATCTATGATTGGCGGATTGTTGTATCTTACTGCTACTAGACCGGATATTATGCATGCAGTATGTTTAGTTGTTAGATTCCAAGCATATCCTAAAGAGGCACATGTTATAGCTATAAAGAGGATATTTAGACATCTTAAAGATGACCAGAAGAGTACTAGTGGTGGTGCTTTCTTTCTTGGCGGAAGATTGGTTTCATGGTTGAGTAAAAATAAAGATTTGATTTCTTTATCCACTGCAGAGGCGGAATATATTGCTACAAAATCCTACTGCACAAATGTTTTATGGATGAAGAAAACTCTGAAAGACATTGGAGCGATATGTGATGAGCCTATCTCTATTTTCTGCAACAACACAAGTGCAATAAACATTTCAAAGAACCTGGTTATACATTCAAGAACAAAACACATATCTATCAAATATCATTTCCTGAGAGAAAAAGTGTTGGAGAATGAAGTCAGACTGGAGTATGTGACAACAAAGGAACAAATTGCAAATTTATTTACTAAGGCTCTTCTGAAGGATACTTTTGAGTAATATCTTAGGGAGAGGTTGGGGGTCATCGGCCCTTCGAACGAGGTGCACATGAAGGTGCATTAGTCCAGTGAATTCATAGATTCTTCATTTATCTAGACTGATAATTGGGTCTACTCCATAAGGGGAGTAGAAAAGGTTTTCATTGTTGCAGTATGAGTGTACTCCTAAGGGGGATTAATCAGAGTTGTTGATCTTTTCCATTGATGTCAAAGGGGGAGAGAAAGTCATGTGAAAAATAGTTGCAAAAGAAGAGAAGAGGTTCTCCTGGGATATTGTGTAGGATGTTGTCTTTGATGTTTTTTCACATCATGTGTTGCCATCAATGACAAAGGGGGAGATTGTTGCAAGTATGAGCTAGTTTGGTGGTGTTGTCATTAATGTTGTCATTGATGTCAACACAGTTCAGTATGTTGCTATTTATACATGTATAGTTGAGATGCTGATGAGATGTTGTGAGTACATGGAGCTATCTTTATGTCATTACAAATGTGCTGGATTTGTGAGTTTTCAAGTGCTTTTGAGAAAATTAATAAAGAAGAGAAGTCAGAGTGCTGAATGTGTTCAGAATGTGCTCCAGTATGTGCTCCACATTTCTTCTGTGTTGATCCTATGCTTCTGATGATCTGAAGGTTTGATAATGATGATCTTGAGGTGATATATCCTAATTTTTAGCTTCTGGTGTGATGGTACGTGAAAGTTACGTTCACCGGTGTGTGAATTGTTCTGGCAGAGTTGATCTTCTGTGGACTGGGAGAAATGTTTCTGCTCTGCAGTCCTCCACTATTTTGTTTCAGATCTTGTGGATCTGGGATATGTCTTGTGAAGGTGTTCTCCGGGTTCTGAGAAAGATGGTTGAAGTTTGGTGGTTTGGAAGTCATGTTTCAATGTTTCAGTGTGTGTTTGCATAGTCCGGATGGACTGGTGAAAGGTGTTTAGTGTTTGAAGCATATTACATTTGCTACGGATGTATCTGAAGGAACCTAAGATGTATTCTCCTACATAGTGAAGCGTGTTGTGGTGTCCACATGTTATATTCTTGTTGGGAATCATGTACATCAATGTTCATTTATGTTTTCATTAGGTTTGGCCGACCTGGTGCTTACACTTCATTCGAAGAATAAAATTTAATTAAGGAAGTGTGTGGTTGTTTCGAGATATTATTTTTGATCTTGGATAAATTTTTTATTGGTCCACTTTCATTCCTTTCCACCGCAGGAATGTTGAGTTGTTGACCTAATTTGAATTTATGAAACGAAGTTTTTGTGGTTGACCTTGGAGAAAGGTTCAAATATTGAAGATGGTATAAATGCAAGTTGAATTGTGAAGAGTTGTATGATAGTGAGATGCAAAGTGATGAAGTGAGCCACAAATCATAAGAACAAAAGTGTGTGTGAGTGAGTTGAGGTAGCAGTTCTTCATTGTGTTGGATTCCTGAAGGTAGTGAGCTAACGATTTCTGTAATCCTTTTTTCAAAGTTGCGGATGTGTATTAATTGCCATGGTGGATCTTTTGTTCTCTTTTGTATCTGTAGGCAGTGAGCCTCCCTGTTGGACAGTGAGTCCTTTCTGTAGGCAGTGAGCATTTGTATTTGGACAGTGAGTCCTCTTCTAGGTAGTGAGCCTCTGTATTCAGTTTTATAATCTCTTTATATTATGAGTTAACGCTCACCATGGTTTTTCCCTTATTGGGTTTTCCATGTAAAAATCTGGTGTTCATTATGTTTCTGTTATTTGTGTTCCATGCTCTTACTTAATAACATAATAGTTTGGTTGTGGAATTGATAAGTGTTGAAGTTTTTAAGTTTAAATTTTGTGACAAATGATTAAACCCTCTTCATAGTTGTCTTGCACCTATTTAACACTCTCCTCTCCTCAACTTATGATTATTATGCATTTTTCAGATTATTTCTTGAATATGATTTTGCAAGACTTTAGCGAGGATGGCGGTCTTTACCGACTCACCATAGACTAGACAAAGTATATGTAGAATTTCACTTCGAAATGTGACTGGTTTCTCGAAGAGGATTTCACATTCATTTGGATGCGCGGCTTTACTGGGGAACCATTCCAGCTTCTGGCATGCATCACAAATCGGGTGCTGGCCCTTGAGATGTTTTGGCAAGTGTCAATTATTGACTATAAATTTTGTGGAGGCAAGGCCAAGAAGAAAGGATTTTTCATCTACCCACTAAGCTTTAAAATGGTGGTTATGGACAAGAAGTAGATGCATAAGCTGCTAGAGGCGAAGCTGGCTTAGCTGGGGCTAGTATGGATTTGCGACAAATGGCATTACAACCCCAACAATGACTTACCAAATGAACATGTCAAGGTAACGCACAACTCCCGACCTTACTGGGAAAAGAGGCAGAATCCACTGAAGGATCAAGATGATCTATTGGTTGATCTGGTTCACATTCCCATAGATGATAGTAGGCTGCCATGGCTTAAGTTCTATTTTCCTTTAGCGAAGTATGATGAGAAGTGCCAAATAGGGGCCACCCTTTTCAATGAGTTGTCAAGAAATTTTAATTGGAGTGCAGAAAATATTAGAGATTTCTGGGTTTACCACCAAGAGATCAAACGCCCTAATACCCCTTATCAAGATGTAGAGTCAGATGACAAATTTGATGAGTTGTGGAATGATGAGCATGAGGATTCTAACATAAGTGGTGATGAGGACATTGACCCAGATGAGGCTAGACCATATAAAGGGAAGGGGAAGGAGAAAGAAGAAGTGCAGATGACCCCGACACAAAAAAATGGGAAAGCAACTAAGCAGCCTAGCAAGGCTTCTTTAAATGTGTGGATGAATATATCATGTGTGAGGGCCTCAAGGACTCGCACCTGGACTAGGAAAACATCCAGAACAACCCAACAACAACAATTAGAGGCTATAGAGGTGGACGGTTCCCTGCCTGTCAAAAGACAATGCACAAAAGTAGGTTCTGAAGAGGGTTTGCAGGAGCCCGCAATAAGCCAAGAGCCTATGAAAAGCATGGATCCAATGACGAACCAAGGATCCCAATCATCTATATTGTAGGTATCTCTCACTCCCTCTTTTCTTGCTTCACAATCTCTAGTTTAGACCACTATCTCTGCATCGCCTGCCACTTCAAGTGTTATCCCTTCCTTCTCTACTACTGCTGCAATAGCCGCAAGAGGTTTCTCCCAATTCTCCCAATTATCCCAGGTGGTACCATTTTCCTTTTCTCCTCCATGAACCTTTCCACCTTTCACCGGAGCCCAATCTGTATCCGCTATTTCTTCACCTTTTTCCCTTGTGACTGACTTTCATACCTGTCTTACTACTACTGTGTCGGGCCTGACCCGATCCACCCAATAAATGGAATCCTCCATATCTTCACTTCCGCCATTGCTTCCCATGAGTCCTCCCATTGGTTCATAGACCGAGCTTTGGCATATTCCCCCATTCTCCCCGCAAATAGTCTCTCTTCCAAGGAAGAAGACATCCGAGACCACTACACTCTCATTCCCTTTTGCTCTTCCTCCTAGTGCACCTTTCGCAGGTGGGCTAGTTAGGTTGCCAACAAAATTTATGTCGGAGGCCGATAAAAGAAAACAAGCACAGGCTATAAGGATCCAAAAGCAAAAGGCCAAGGATGCTAATAAGACAGCTGGGCCAAAAGTACAAACCATTTTCAATGAAGCTCAGCAGTCGTTGCATTTTGCAACCATGCATCCCATAGTCATCAAACCACAGGGAGAGATGTAGCCCGATGATTATAACATGTATGCTATGGGACTCGATTTGATTATAGCTCAACCGCAAGACAAGTTGAGCTCATGCAGGAGACAGCGGGTGGTAACCACCGACTTCCTCAAGTCTGATTGCCGGTTGAAGAAAAAGGAAGAGGAGCTAGAAATTGTAAAGGAGAGGATTGAGGTCCTACTGGTGAAGGACAAGGAAAGGGATGTGTTGATGGGTGTTTTTGCACACTTTCTCAACATAGGCAGTATGTGGATGCACTACCTCTCTTGAAAGGAGACTTACAATAGCAAGTTGTTGAAAATCACCCCAAGGTCTCTCGGGTGTCAGGTCATGACTTGCATGGAATTCCTTAGTTGATATTTGATGTGATTTTGCTGGTAATCACAGGGAAGACTTATGTAGCTGGATGCGAACTAGATCTTATGAGTTGAAGTTCCTTGGAATAGGAATTGATGTGCACTTTGCTGCAGGTTCAAACAACAATCTGAAACTCCAATGTTTTCTTAATTTTTAGCCTTACAATGTGCAATGAACCTTCTATTTCTAAAAAAAGGAAAAAGGGCAGGGAAGATGAGAGTTTCCTGGATCTGCAACTAACTATGAACAGTGATCATGGAGGTTTTGCTTTGGACAACTTCCTTGAAATAAAATTTCACTTAACTAGAAAATTCATAGTCTCATAAAATTTGTGTTATCTTCTAAGGTTTGCAGATATTTTAGCATTCATTCGCCATCTACATGCATGAAAAAAGATAAAAGTTTAAAGCAACTTTGGGTTTAAGTCCAGACTAACTTTACACATCCATTTACCAGTAACAAACAACAAAAAGTATGGACTAGAAAGGCAACTACATAGTAGAAAATTTCATAACCACATAACAACATTACCAAATCTATCTAAGCAATATAAAACCAACTAGAACAACAATAAAAATCTAACTAAAACATCTAACTATGAGATATTGAATCATGAAACATGTAGAGAAACTCAGAAAATGCACCAAAGTCAATGTATTTCCATTAAAATTTCTACAACATGTCATTACAACAACTCAACTCCCTCTTGAAAATGAGAGGAGACCCCCTATTTATAGTGTCCAAAAGGTAGAATGAATGGCCAAGATTAATCTGCATTGTGTGGCCAAGATTCATTACAAACTAGGGTTCTACCTATCCCCCAATATATTACAATTTAAAATACAATTTCGTCCTTATCATCCCTATTTTGTCTTTTGTGACAACACTGTAACATTTTGTATTCTAGCTGATGTCCCTTTTACTGTAGCTACTCTATTAGGAATTCTTCACCAATAATAGGGTTGTCTTCCTGCTTCTTCAAAGCCGGATACTCCATGAACTTTAGAATTAGCAGCTGGAGCTTATCAACATCAATGATTTCGGATCGAAACACTTGATAACTCCATTCTTGGGATTGTTCGGTGAGCTTTTCCCAATCTTCATCATACTTGGCAGTGTGATCTCAGAATAGGTATGACTAGGCAAAGGCTCGGGTAGCAAAGCTCATGAAATCAATGGTAATTTCATCCGACATCCCGTCCTCAATCTTTTTCTGGAAGTGGGGCTTTATCTTCTGTGGGTCCATCTATACGACAAGCATATCACACCCTGTCATTAGCTTCAAGTATTAGATGCAATCAACTTTGATTTCTTTAGCCCATTCAATGTATGACTCTACTTTGTTGAGCACTTGCTCCAACCTCTCCTTTTGGTTCACGAAATCACACTTCCAAACATTTACTAGCCAGTGGTCATCTTTCTTAAATGCAAGCTCTTTCTCCCAAGTCATGGTCGACAGTTTAAAAATAGCCTCTATCTTCGGGTAGGTGGAATCATATCCTACTGGGAAGTCAATGCAGAGTTTTCTTATGCCCTCAAGAGACTGTTGTAAATCCAAGAACTTGTTTGATGTCCTAACAACACGAGTGATTTCCATGTTCCCTACGTATAAGACCTGCCGAAACCAACTCTCTATGGTCTTATCCAAGTTCTTTCTCCTTTCGAGCTTTTCTATTTTCTCTTTTGACAACAACTGAGGCGAGATCAAGGACGTGGTAGGAATTTCCTCTATTGAAGACCATTGCTAGATGTAAGTTGTTAGATCAACTACCTGCACCTTAAGCTCCTCTTTCGAAGTCTTGTCTTGCTATATCAGACGCACTATTGTGGCCACAGATTCTTGGAGGTGTTCTACTTTATGTTCTCTAGTAGTTGTTACTAAATCAATAGTAGAAACATTATAGATTATTCCCTCCTCTCCCACTACTAGTGTGGCTACTTGTACGATCCTTGACCCAGAGGCATCCATTGTCACCTTTGATCTAACCCTGGGCTTCTTTTCTTTCTTAGTTGTAATATGTGCCCGGGCCAGGATGGCCTCCAACCTCGTTCTGGGATCCTTTGGTGCATGAACTTTCTTTTCTAGCTGCTTTTCTAGCCATTTAGGCATCAAATACTTTTCCTTAGGTGATTCACGATCACCTTCTTCTTTATCTTTTCTAATTTCAATCCCCTTTTCCCTAGAAGTTTCTTCCACTGCCTTCGTACCTTCTTCATCTTCATCGGAGTACTAGATGAACACCATACGTATGATGGGGGATTTAGTGAGTGCGCACCCCTTAGGGCTGACTTCCATTTTAGGCTCCCTTTCTTCCTCATGTTGCTACCCCTTGGGACTCTCAGTTTCTAGATTCTCATCACTTTCAGCCTCTTCCTCAGGCTTATCTTCTCCTTTGTTCTCCTCTTCTTCACGCAGAGGTGACACATCTTCATGTTGCTCACCTTTTGGAGGTTCCATGCTTTCCTCCATCTTATCACCTTCCTTCCCTCTTCCCTAGAGAGTGGTTTCTCAACTTCCCCCCCAACATCCTTTAATTTCCGAGCCAAATCTTCCTCAAGGTTAGGATGAAAATCTTGCACAATTAATTTGCCACTGGTGTCTTCTTCTTCATCTCCACTTTCAGAAGATCCTGTCTCTTCTTCTTCATGAACCACTTTGTCAATTTGCAAGTGTTGGTACTCTGGATGTTCGTGGTATTCATCTGCTTCCTCTTCTAATGCTTTTGATGCTTCCCTCTCTTGTCGCTCTAGCTCCTTGGAGATTTGCATTGTGGCTTCCATTGCTGGCGGTTCAGTTGGAGGCTTCGAAACAAAAATGACAACAAGAACCTATGCCAGGGAAGCTGTTAGAAACCAAGATCTAAAATGAAAACAAGAAAATAACCTTCCACAAAGAGAAAAACAAAAAAGCAGAGAGATTGCATAAAGATGTGCAAATTGATATATTCAAAGTACAATAATTACAAGATATAATTTTATTTATAAAAGAAAAGATGCATAAACCTAATCTTATCTTGAGCAAAAAGATAGCTCAACAAGATAAGGATAACAACCTATAACTTAGGAATTAAATATTCCTAAGTAAACTTATGCTAAAGTGTAATTAAATAATTAATTACACCAACACCCCCCATAAGTGCAACTTAGGGAGAAGCAGATTATTATGCAAATGATGTGAGATGGGTCCCGACAACAAAGGCCTGATCATGTACCCATTTACAAATGCAAAGAGAGAGAAACCCAGTGAGAAAACCCACCCTCAATGAAATGAACTGCTAAAAAGAATCACTGGAAGAACTCTGATGAAGCAACACTGAAACCCCAAATCCGGCAAGCAAGGAAAGATACTTCTATTTGCAAGAACCATAACAGAATGACAAATGAAACAATAGACCCGATGCCAAGGAACACTGGAAACTCACATATTAGATCAACCCTGGAATCTGTAAGAAATAGTAGATGAAAGGATGAAGCCACCCCATAATGATGACAAAATCTGGAAGTTGTGTCCTCGAAGCCAATGCCAAACTAAAACTAAAACTACCCCATAAGATGAGTACCATGAAGATTCTAGAACATTAACCATAAAAACATGGCTTTCAAACTAAGAAGTATCTGAACCAATGCGGATCAAGAACCATAAACTCCCAATGTGAAGTGTGAACCGATGCAAACAAAAGATGTGTCCAGCTAAGCAAGAAAAAAGCTAAAAGAAACAACAGGAAACTAGAAAAACTCATGTGAGTTGTCACCAATATGAAAGTGTGATGCAAGAACCCCCCTTAATGGAACTTTATATCAGTTCGTTATTACAATACCCAACAATTGTAAAAGGAGAGCATTGAGAAACTATAGAAACAAAAGCGAAAATGCAAACCTAGTGCACGAAACAAAAAACTAATGCATGCACAAAATAAGATACACATATTCTGAAAAGGACCTTAGATTTGCATAAAGGCCAAAACTAGCTTTTTGATGCTGCTTGAATCATGAAAAAATGGATAAGCGAGTCAAAAGATAGGTTTCCCAGAGTGAAAATGACATGTGACTTCCGAGGCTGAAAAAAGACATCAAAAAGCAAAACCAAAAAATTAGACTTGCACCATGCGTAGAGCTCGGAAACAACTTTTGGACAATATCTCGTTTGCAAAAAAAAGACGCCGTATGAGAAAGTTATGCCCATTTTGGTGAAACTGCTCTAAAAAGACCCAATAAGCCTCCAATAAGCTCTCAAGGGCTAAAAAAGTTCGGCCCCTGGTCACCTGGGACCAGGGGGTTGGCGGCCAGGGGGCTTCGACGTGGCCCCTGGTCAGCCATGTGATCGGGGTTGGGGCTAAAAACCCGGCAGGGGTTGGTGTGTGGGCTTTGGTCGCCCATAGGACCTTCGGTTGCAGATATAAGCCCTCGGGGGTTGGCTGAACAGACCGGTGGAGCGACGCTCAGAGGTGTCTCTGCCGGTGGCAGATGAAAAGGCCGCCATTGCTGGTGACATAAGGGCGAAGCAGTGGCAGCTTGATCCATTTATAATAGGTGGTGCAAAAATTTGCTATTTTTTTGAGTTTTTAATAATTTTTTTTGAAATCTATGCCTCGGTATGTGTGCCTTGGGGCCGTAGGGCCCTTGGGCAATTTTTTTTTGCCTCCCAAAGTGCGATTGTGTCCAAATTGGACAAATTTTA
>VDFB02120339.1:0-12280 GCA_007258455.2 Sequoia sempervirens | reverse complement strand
GGAATTTGAAAATGTTAAGGGCAAGAAAGTTGTAGAGCATGGAGGGAAAGTTTTTCAATGCATGGGAACATCTCTATCCTATTTTTATAGTTTATCTTTCTGTTGATCTTCTTTTTGCGTGTACCTTTAAGATCTTCAAGGAATAATCACTATCCTTATTTTCATTTGATGCCATCCCCAATAGATTTTGCACATTTTTCTCTATAGTTGAAAGTTCTCACCATGCAACCTTTGCATTCTATTCTCATTCACCTCATCAAAATCATGAGAAAAATAATCAAATGAATCAAAGTTTAAAGGATTAAATATTGGGTATGAATCAACATCCTCTACACATGCATGATTCTCATTGTTATTTTGAGACATTGGAAAAGAAATAGTTGCCTCTTGTTGTTCTTGGAAAGGAACAGGCTTTTGCAAAGGGTGAAGACCTCTCAAACTTAGGAGACTTACTTCAAAGATTCAGAAGGATTTTCTTGCTTGAAACTTGGATTTTGAACTTACAAGCCTCGTCTTTCATAGGTTGATCCATTGTTGCAACATGTAGTTTTCTAAAACTAAGAATGTAAGAGGTTGATTGGATTTCTTGCCTTTATGCCTAGGCAAGCACTAGTTTCATCTACTTTTCCTTATACCTTTCTTGTGCCTCCATCTCCTATTGGTGAAGGTGAGATTGATAATCCGACTCTTTCTATTTCAAGTTATAGTCTTGTTCTCTTTTAAGAACATTCAATTGTTCTTGAATATCCAACACTATATCCTTCAGGATTTTGTTTGTATCTTGAGGCTGACTAAGAGGATACACATGTTGATAGGGAATAAAAAGGTCTTATTGAGGTTGATGACAAGCATATGTAGGCTACCAAGAAGGCTAAGTAGGGATGGGAGGGAGATAAGCATTAGGAAAATACTAATAACCTATTGGAGCAATGTTATTTGGGATAAAACTAGAAACATTTTCAACTTGACATGGTTGGTATGGAGGTATACATTTTCATGAAAAGGGGGGTGAAAAATACATATCTCCATGATATATAAACATGCTAAATAATTATCATAAGCTAGAAACTCATTTTAAAATGCTTTTAAATGAGAGAAATTATATTTTCTCTTTGTAACTAGATACATACTAGCACTTGGACTGCTTAAACTAGTAGATTTAAACTTGGAGTCATCATAGTGTTGAATAAAAATGTCATATATGGTAAAGTGTACTAAAGAACACAACAAAATTCTTTAGAGAATGATGTTGGGATCATCAAAAGGGTCCCATCAGGCATGCCAAAAAATATTGTCATGTTGGAATGCACCTTATGGAGAATTGGTGATGTCAACTCTCCTTTCAACTACCACAATGGAAACACTCCTAGACTGTGGGTGACCTATAAGTTGGAGTTCCAGAGAGGGCTAGTTCCCCCAATATACAACCTAAGGCTAACTACTGCTACAGGGAAAAGGGATAAAATTGAATATAAAACTGAATGAAACAAGGAAAATAAGGTGATACATCAAAATATTAAGTGACTTGTACTTGCTAAAGTATGCACAATGTGATTTAAGAAGCCAACAAACTATGCACAACTCAAGTTTTGAGATGTTTGCATAAGTATTTCATATAGAGGATTTTGAGATTATGATATTATTCAAGAGCAATAAAATTCATAGTTGAACATTTAAAATAAAATTTCACATACAACACAAACTATGGCCTACAAACAAGTTACTACTATATGAGAGAAAAAAGGAAAAATAAATCAAGGATAATTACTTTATCACAAGATAGAATCGATCATTTCACGACATGCACAATACATGACATTGAGTACGCAAGATACGACTTCCTATTTTTATCAAAAGGAAATATACAGCTAGATACAGTTTGTTACAGTAAAAATGATTCTCAAAAAACTCTATTGAAAGTATTTCCTAGTCGATCATTATGTGTGACAATGAAGCTCTCTATTATAATGCTTTGAGATCCACTTTTTAATGAAAAAAGTGGAATTGCGTGGAATTGAGAGAAATAAACTTCCTTGGATCTAATGAATAGTTGATTGCATGTAGATCACACATGAGAACTAGGAGTCTTGTTTGCATGTCATGGTTCATTTCTACAATTAAACTGGAGAGACTCTCAATTCACCTTTTTGTCAGGTGATATTTCCTTTGATAATTGAAGGTCTTTGTTGATGGCATGGAAAATAACATGTTGGATAATTTGGAACTGAAGATCCCCTTTTATGGCATGAAGATGACACATTAGAGGCATGTTATAGGGTTGAAATAGTATTTTAACTCCTTTTCAGTGCTTTATTAGTGATACACAACCATCTGGGAGTAAAATTAGGGGTTGGAGCACGATTGATAAAAAAATAGGGGTTTTGAGCATTCTCGAAATACCCAAAACCTTTGATTCCTTCTTGATTTATATTCCTTTCTTCATTATCACCTTCACTTTATTGGTCATTAGGGCTTGCTTGGGTATGTGCAGGATCATGAATAAAAATCAATGAAAGATGGGTAGAAGTGTGGCCGATGACTTTTTTTTACCCAAAATTGATGAAACAAAAAGGGTTTTAAAGGATATACCCTCAAATTTACAATCATTATAAATTCTGGTGCTTGCATTTCTGAATTTAATATATTATTCATTTTCTATTTTAATTACGACAAGTCTATCATTGATAGTCAGATTGAAAACATTTATAGCTTTCAACAAGACACATTTTTTGAATCAAACGCCACATCTCTATGCTTCACATACCATAGGATTAAAAAAAATTAATTCTCATGAAGTTTCCTTGGACAGTTAAGATAGTCTTATTATACTTTATATTTTAAAAAGTTGTAATAAAAAATCTCATAATTAATTATTTACTTGGAAAAAATTCTCACAAAAAATATGCATCACATTGGGACAAGGAGTCATCTACTTATATCTAAAATATTATAAAAAAAAAATTTATCATTTTATTGTGGTTAGTGGTCGGGATAGATTAATCTACTTTATTTTTCCCCCGGGAATTTAAGTAATTACTCATTACTACTGAAATTTTCAAATTTCACCAAATAGATTTAAAACCCTAGTAGTTTAGAAACTACATTCAATTGAAATGCTACAGATTCTATTCTTACATATTTTTCAAATAATATAGATAACTTATTCAAATTTTTACGTTAAGTTGCCTAACTCTGATTTTTTTGAATTTCATTGCCACTTAAGGGCTTGTTTTTTCCATGATGATCCTGCACATGCCCGCTTGAGGTCCTAGAATTGATTGGGGTGTTTTTGGTGTTCTTGGAACATCTAAAACCTATGACTTTCCTTTTATGTTTCTTTATTCCCTCTTCATTTGTTAAGGGTAATAATTTGGAGATACATCATGATGATGTCATTACGAGTGGATTACATCAGAAAAGGCTAGGATGATGTCAACATGAGATGGAATGTAGGGAAAAGTTGTGGAAGTGAACTTATTGAGAAAAGCATTTGAACTAGCATAATAAGGCTCAAAAAGGTTCAATTCCAATGGGAAAGGAAAGTCTATAAGGGATGATGTCAACAAGGTACAAATGCAGGAGAAATGACTTAATTAGGATATGGTGGAAAGACAGGCTCCATCGAGACATGCAAGGAAACATGGGTCATTGGGAACTTGTGGGAAAACATGGGCCATCAAGAAATTATTGGCAACTAAACTTTACCTTCGTTTTGGTTCACTTAGAAATATCCACAAAAATCCCTCTTTTAACATTTGGCTTTGGAAAAACCTAGACCTCCAATTGAACCATGTAGAAAAAGCACTTCCATCTAAACTTTGTGGCAAGTTCACTTCTATCTGTCCACAAATCCATACTTAACTAATCTAGAACTCAATGACCCTTGTGGAAACTCAATCAACATCAAGCCATACGATTCAAGAACCTTCATCTACACTTTGTGGAGAATTGAATACCATTAAGTATTGGCGGAGCTTGGACCTACCACTAAACATGCATCTTGATCACTCTGAAATTCCTACAAGATCCAGTAGACCTAAAAAAATCCATGAAAGTGTAACTTGGTCATTTTTTCTCCAATTTTCACCAAATTTGAAACATAGATACCCATTTGGGAATTTTACAAGGTAGAGGTCTTAAAACCATCAAACACCTAGCCAAATTCTAGATATTTTTTATTTGGGTAAATGACTAAGAAAAAATAAGGGGGAAGACAAACATAGAAGCACAATTTTGACTTAGATATCCACAAAGATCTCTCGAATCAGTTATCAACAATGGATAAACAAGGGTGGCACAAAGTGTCAATAGTTGCATCAATGAACTCTCCTTTAGGGAATAGGTCAAGGTCATGCATCTCCATTAGAACAACAAAGGTCTAATTGGGAGGAGTTGGGAGAGAAAATATTAGATCTTCACTAGGAAATCTTATAGGAAGTAGGCCTAAAGCCATGTTGAATATTTGTAGAGGTGGGAGCATATTATTGACAGAGAAAATGATCTAACCCCACTTAAACTATCACAAAAAGAAAAATGGAAGATCAATAGATTATCCTAACTACACCATTGAGATTCCCCCACCCTTCAGGAAACCAAGGCCCTTGTCAACATTCTCTCAATTTATGAAATATGAGACATCATTACCTTTACAATTCTATATCCAATTGATGCAAAGGTTATTTCCATCAAGTCACAAAAAATCCCAATAGAAAGAAGGAAATAATCACAACATTGGCTCTCTAATTGTGGGTTTAAGTCATTGTTAGGGAATTTCAATTCTCTACAATTATAAAGCTAAGCTATTTGCATGGAGTTTACGTTTGTCTTCTTGTGTGGTGTCAAGGGTTCAAAGCAAGGATGAATCTCAACAATGAGGCTAATACTTCCATTCTATTTCTTCTTCTCTCTCACTGAATTAAAGATTAAATACCCATAATTTATGTTTCCTATAAAAACTTGGGTTACCAAAATTTGGATCATGTGGGCTGAATGGAAGATGATACTAGTCCCTCAATTCTTTCATCTTACTTAATATCCATTTTATTTTTTGTCTCTAAAACTTTAGCTTTCTACATCTTAGAATATTGTAGGTACAAGAACACTAAAAACAAGGTGCATTTTATCATAATTGTCTAACAACAACATACATAGAACGAAAAGCCAAGGAAAGTGACTACTTATATTTCAACACCACACTTTGTTGCTTCTTGCTTCTACTTTTTAAAAATCCCTTTGGTACTTTTTTACTTTACTCCATTAATATTCATTAGGCATTTTGGACCAACTAAATTTTAGGTATTACTTTTCATTAGTCCTAATGGGGATTCCAAAAAACTTGACATTAGCATCCAAATTATGTTTGAATTACAAGGGGATCTTCTAGAATCATTTGTGCTATATTAATTTTGAATTATGGGGGTTGATGGAAGAGGACACTCTTTTTTAATATTGAAATATTGCTTATTGGAGTCACCAATTTTGTTGCAAATGATAATCTGTAATTTATTCCATTTTTTATTTAGGAATGTGGTGGGTGTGTGTTAGGAGACTAAAATTAGGACCAAGAAGGTACAAGTGATATCCCAATTTATGTTGGAGCATTGGAAAGCACTAACATGTTCATAAAGACAACATGGATGGGTATGTGCAGGATCATCATGGAAAAAATAGACCCTTAAGTGGCAAAAAATTCAGAAAAATTAGAGTTAGACAACTTGATGTAAACATTTGAATAAGTTATCTATATTATTTCAAAAATATGTAAGAATAGAATCTATAGAAAATTGAATGTAGCTTCTAAACTACTAGGTTTGTTTTAAAAAAAAAAAAAAATCTATTTGTGACTTGAAATTTTAATTTGTAGTACCTTTTAAATTTCAAGGAAAATAATAAAGTAGGTGTCTGGTCTGACCACCCCACCCATGCAATGAAATTATAATATTTTGTAAATTTAGAGATATATAGTAGAGAACTCATGTCTCGATGTGTGACGTGATATTTTGTAATTTGCCTTGCAAATAATTAATTATGATTTTTTACAGGCAACTTTAAAAAAATATAAAAAACTCCTATGTCTCCACCACTTTAACTTGGTCAAAACTTCATGAAATTCAATTTTCTTTTATAATCCCATAGTATGCAAAGCATAGAATGTGGCGATGTTTTGATTCAAAAATGAGGCCATTTGAAAAGCTATATATGTTTTTCATCAGCCTTATCAACTGACTTTAGTCATAATTTGAATAGAAATAATAATAATTACTTATTAAATTCAAAGTGTAAAAGCATAATTTATATTGGTGGAAAGTTGGAGAATATCCCTCTGTAAAACCCTTTCATTTCATCAATTTTGGGTAAGAAAAAATTCATCATCAGCCACATACCCATCATATTGCCACTTTTTGGCCCATCATGATCCTGCACATACCCGAATCATGAACTTAGGTGATTTGCACACTACTCATAATTAAAGGCACATGAAATTTGGAAGATACTAACGTTAGATCAATGTTAGATGTTTGAAACAAATATTTTGGGATTTACTTGTGTTGTGTTTTTAAGGGCTAGACGACAGTTGTGGCTTTTTTGAGTTTAGTTTTTACTTCTCATTTCAATATTTTGGGATGAAATAGAGTTGAAAAATTATGTTCCGAGGGAAAGAAGGGGAAATGATTTGTATTTATGAGACATTTGACAAAGAATTAGATTTGTAATGAACATTTTAGGATTTACTTGTGCCATTTTTTTAATGGCTTTGTGATAGTTTTTCCTTTTTTTCTAATAATTATTGATATTCATAAAAATAAATAAAATGCTCACAAAACATAAAACATTGCAAAAAGAAGAGAAAGAGTTGTTCAAGAATTCACATAGATCTTCTACCACAATCAAGAGAAACTATTATCATTTTGGCTTCAATGTTTCTGAAGCAATTTTAATAATTAGATAGAACAAAGGTGATCCCTCAAATTTTATCTTTAACATGATACTAGATTTGAACCTTGTTCGATCATAAATTGTGTCCCCTAGACCTCTTTGAGTTTACATGAAAATGTTTTTTAGTTGCTTATCATTTGTTATCTTGATGTGATATCAGAAATAGTTTGGAATTAAATTTATACCTAAGACTTTGTTGTTTTAATTAATAAGTTCTTTTGGCTGTTTGACAATCACGATTTTATCGAGATCTCAAAAATAATTTGAAATTGAATATGTACATAAGATTTAGATTATTTTGACCTCATTTACAATAATTTTATATTTCATCTCCATTAGTTAAAAAAATCATTTGAATTATCAGCCGATAGGCTATATATAGCGTGAGCTTTCGGCGGAAACAAGTCTCACGCCTAAAAACTCCCTCCCGAGAAACAAGTTACCACTCAAAAGAGTTTGCCGAAATCCCGATATTTTAATCGCTATACGGAAATTGCTTTTGTCTCGTCTCTTTTGATTTTTCACCACCCGAGACTATCACCGCCTCAACTTTTATACAAATAAACTCATTATTTGCCAACTACTAATGCCGCCTGTAATGTCTTCGCCGCCTACAATGTGTAGGAATACATCGCATACTATAAATGAGAAAAGGAAACATGTTGGGCATTCCCTCAATGGAGTTTGCGGAACCCATATTGCCTATCGATGGTTACAATCTCACGAGAAAGGATGGACTGCCAGTGGATAGATCTTACTCGTCTGTTGCTTTCTCTACTCTTGGCGAAGCATTTATGTCGATAGGATTGCTTCGATGGGAGTTAGTGTCGATGCATTTACTGACGATTGGAGGCGGTGTCACAAATATCCTTGTTGATGCTTATTTTCCCTGGTTTCGTTTGCCTTGGTTTCATTTACCCTCGTTTCACAGCCTCTACATGGCCGGGCCAAATTTTCTTCAGCTTATTTGTTCTATTATCGTTGCGCAGGTTGGAATCCGTTGGTTTACCTGAGTAAGTTTATGCTCAATCCCCTTTGCATCTGCAACTTCAAACAAAATTCATCATTTTTTATTGTTTTCAGAACTGTCTGTGCACTGCTACATAGCTTCTATTTTGCATAGGCGATAAGGATGCTGGGAAATGTCGAGTTTTTTGTTTCGATGAGGATGCACGTTAAATTCGGCTCCATAGGCATCCCCTCTGGTTCTATACGCACCCGAGTATCCATCTCCTTTCGCTGCAAGTACTCCTTCTATTGCCTCACCCTTCTAAATATCTATCCATTGTATATACATTGAATATTCATCCTTTTTGGTTGTATACACACAGAATATACATCCAAAGATGCCTCCATTAATGCCTTGGTTCTAGGCCAGCGTGAACCCCCTACACGCCCCGCCTTCCTTCGCCCCGAAGGCCATCATTGCAATCAATGATGGGGAACGATTTTTTACACATCCATTGCCTCTTTATGCAATGCCGACAAGGGTTCGATCCTCGTCAGCCTCCTGCACACCCCCTCATTTCCTCTGAAAGTTGTATATCTCAATCCAAAGCTTCTAAACCCTTTTCAACACATCTATTTTGTGCAAATATGTTGTCATTCACTCCATGGATTGACTTCTCCTTGAGGCATTCTGTCAAACATTAGAAGGACCTCTCCCTTTACTAACATACTCAAAAGTTACCCCAAAAAAATAAAAAACCGTATGGGATCTCTCCCTATATGGGTGTATGCCTATGAATTGTCGTTTTCAAGCATTACAGTTTTGAGCTTCTGTTGAGAATAATGAAGGCTCAATTTTTTTTTTATAGAATATTTTAATGTAAAAAGTGGTAGGGTATTGGGTTCTATTGAACTTCAATTAGAACCCTCAAAAAAAATATTTATAGAATCCTTTAATGTAAAAAATGGCAGGGTATTGGGTTTTGTTGAGTTTGAATTAGAGATTTTAGCTTCTATTGCTTTTCTGCACAAAAAATAAATTGGATTACAGGCACTGTAGTTTATGAAATGAGTTGGGGTTTTGACATTGAATTTTAATTCTTTTAACACTATTCTTGGAAATTTGTATTTGTTATGATATAAATTTCATTACTGCTACCAGGAGAGGTCGTTCTCAGTTTAGACATTGGAGAGTAGCATGCCTGTAATCCAATTGATCATTAACTTTGTTCTTATGTATTTGGTTTTTACAAGTAGTAGCAACGCAATAGATTTGGATGGTAAGTTTTTGCTGAGCCAATCTAACTTTGATTTTTCTCTTCTGATGAACATATTGAATCACTGGAACACATAGTAACTTGCACACAACCTACAAGTGAAGTTTTACTTGCTTTCAAGTCACAAGTCATTGATTCTGATGGTGTTCTTGTCAAATGGAAGAAAGAGGTTATGGATCCTTGTGGATGGACTGGTGTTACTTGTTATTCTCGACCAGGCGGGTTATTTACTTGTGATTTTGTGTGATGAATAACTTTACTTTTGCTGGATTTATCATTGTTCAATTTGATGTATGTATTGGGCTTGATGAGAGAATTTATTCTTTTATAGAATTTCCCTATTGCCTTTATTTTTGCTGTTTCAAATTTTAGGAACCTTCCTTATCTCAAACTTAAGGGGTCTATATTGTATGATATTGGCAATGAGTCACTTACAAAAGATGTATGCTCTTTGCAAGACCATGTGTGGTTAATATTATTGAACTGACTTCAAATATTATTTTCAAAAATTGTATGCTCTCTGCAAGACCATGTGTGGTTAATAAGCAAAGCAAGGAAAATGGGTGGAAAGCATGGGAATTTTGAGTCGTCGAGTGTTGCAAAAATAAGCAAAAGAGACAAAGATCTACTACGGAAGGCCAAATATTTTTCGTTGTTCACCAAATAGAGATTACAGATTTGGAGGAGTTCAAGAGTTGGAAGGAGCAGAAAAATGACATGGTGAAATGCGAGATAAAGAAACATGCAAAGGGGAAAATAATGGCAGTTGCTCCTCCAGAATGAGGGTGGAAGAATGTGTTCATAAGAGAACTCGGGTATCTGGGTATGTGCAGGATCATGGTATGCCAAAAAGTGGCAATTTTGTAGGGTATGTGGCTGACGACTTTTTTTTCACCCAAAATTAATGAAACGAAAAGGGTTTTTAGAGGAGATTCTCAGCTTTCCAAAAATATAAATTATGATTTAATTTGAATTTAATAAATAATTATTATTCATTTTTCTATTAAATTATATTCATAAGTCTGATGATGAGCTAATTGAAAAACATCTATAACTCAAGCGGTATCATATTTTTGAATCCAAAACATTCGTCACATTCTATGTTTCACATACTATAGGATTAAAAAAAAAAGAATTTTTTGAAGTTTTGACCAAGTTAAGGTGGTCAGACATACGAGATTTTATATTTTTTAAAAGTTGTAATCAAAAATTCATAATTAATTATTTAGTTGGAAAAAATTACAAAAATATGCATCACATCTGGACATGAGTCACTCTACTTATATATATAAAATCTTAAAAAATATTATCATTTTATTATGGATTTAGAGGTGGTGAGGAGACAGGACACCTACTTCTTATTTTTCCCTGAAATTTACCTCTTGTGAAATTTCAAATTTTCACCAAATAGATTTTATTTATTTTTAAATAAACCTATTATTTTGAAACTAAATTCAATTTTCTACAAATTCTATTCTTATATTTTTGAAATAATATAGATAACTTATTCAAATATTTACGTCAAGTTGCCTAACACTGATTTTTCTGAATTTTTTGCCACTTAAGGGCCTGTTTGGCATACCATGATCCTGCACATGCCCATCTGACGACCATTATTGTGGATTTCTCCTTGTTGGGTTCTGCACATCCACACCCCTTGCAGAAGAAGAACAAATATCAAATAATTTATACCCAATTTAAGAAGAAATCATGGTATGTTTACACTATTTTTTAGTATTTACTATTTCAACCTCTAAATTTCAATATTTAGTATTTCTTTCTGAATTCTAAATTACCTTGAATGCAAAATATTTAGATAGTTAGGGTAATCTATTTTACTGCTTTGCATCTAAATTTCACTGTTTACTCTTTTACTCCTGTATTTTAAATTTACAATAAAGTATTTAGAAAACCAAAACGTTAATTACGAAAGTTTTAAGGCAAATTTTATGTAGATACTAAATACCTTCCTGCAAAAATTTGTGCTCTGTCTCCGGGCTACTATTTCAACTTTTGGGTGATAAGCTTACACTCAACATGATTACCATCTGGAAGCACCCCTCATTCCAAAAACATTCCAGAAAATATGGTGATTTGTTTGCCAGCATTGCCAACCTTCTAACGCCTTGTTTTTCTCTTTGTTCATCATATCATTTTTTAGAGTTGTTGTGCGATGATCCTCATAAACAAAATGTTGTGTTTCACCACCTCCATTTTTAGCTTCACCAATCATCCGGGGATCAGATACTGTATCCTCTGTACCTCCCAAAGACTTCTTTATCTTCAGTAATGACAATTGGTTCTTTTGTTTCTTCTTTTTCTTAATGCCTCCTGCTTTCACATCCAAAGCTTTGCCTTTCAGTTTAAGCTACCCCCTATCACATTTCCATATGAAGACATCCTTTTCCAGTGAGAAAGAAAGCTATATGGCCCAAGTCAAGAGATAAGTTGCTTTAACCAAGCCAGTAATTACAAATGTTAAATATGAGCAAATCTATAAGAATCCAAAATCGACATCCTCAAAAAATTAATTTATCCTTGCTTTTGATTCTCAGACCATCTACATCAACTCAAAAAAGACATTAATGGAAATGGTCATAAAGAACTTCAAGAATTAAAGTTTAGTAAAAATGAAAAAAGTATGGAACCAATAAGTGATAAGCTCCATTCTAGACATTAAGCACAATTCAAATAAAATTAAGATTTTGCACAAACTGTGTCCTACTGTCAACGATTGCAAAAAGGAAAAATGTGTAGCAGAGCTGAACCAAAAATAAAATCTCCTGCAGTTCCTGCTTCAATCTATTGACAAAGTAGATCTAAAAATGTTGGAGCAAGAGACAAGATTTTTTCACCTTTTAAACCAAAATATTAGTTGCGAGTTAAAATTTGTTTTTAGACGTAAGTCCAGAAATGTTTCAACTACCTAAATTTTTTTACTAGCATGAGACAACTTTCCTCTACAGCTGCTAATTCAATCTATTCACGATGAAGATAGGTGGGAGACATGTAGGTCTAAACGTTGAAGACATGCAATGCATACTAATATTATATTTGCTTTTGTAATATGTGTCAAAATGAAACAAAACAAAAGTTAATGCAATAAAATTTGTCAAATA
>VDFB02120338.1:0-11640 GCA_007258455.2 Sequoia sempervirens | reverse complement strand
TTAATCATTGTTAAGATTTAATTAGGGTTAGTTTTCAATTGGTTTTCATTTTGGATTAGGGTTCTAGATAAAGTTTATGATTAAGAGTTAACATTCAATTAGGATAAATAATTAGGGTTTTTATTCAATTATAGGTAGGGTTCAATTAAAATAATGATTAAAGTTAGATTAGAGGTAGGGTTCAATTAAGGTTAGGGTTAGGGTTTAATGAGATTTATAATTAGAATTAAAGTTGTCACTAGAATTAGGATTATGAATGGGGTTATAATTATGGTTAGGGTTAGAATTATAATATTAATAATATAAAAATAATATAATATATAAATATATATTATTTATATTGTAAAAAGTAATTAAATATATAATATAATATAATAATCTTAAAATAAACTAAATAGATTCAAATGTAAATATGATGATATATTTTGATGCAATATTATTACAAACACACAATAATAATATTATTGTCATTTTGGATTCCTACAATTGATATCTCTCCACGTTTTCTATATAGACTATGTGATAGGATAGATATGCTAGTATAATGAAATTTATTACATCTTGCGTAAATAGTATCTTTTAATAAAATAGAATGTCTCATTTTTATCATATATATTTTTAATTGAATAATAATTAGAACAAGTTAAACAATAGAAAAAGATAAATTTTAAATTAAAATAAAAGAAAGTAAAAGTATAACATATCAAAAAAAAGATGTAAAAATATAAGGATTAAAATTATTTTTAATAGCCATTTCAAAATGTGAAAATAAATATGAGTGCATATGCAAGTAAAATAATATAAATCATTTTTTCTATTATAATCTATTAAATTGTTGATAGGACACTTTTAAATGACAATTATATTTATTTAAAAAATATATATAATGTAAATAATATCTTTTAATAAAATACAATGTCTCACTTTTCTCATATAAATTTTTAATTGAATAATAATTAGAACAAGTTAAACAATAGGCAAATATAAATTTTAAATTAGAATAAAATAAAGTAAAAGTATAAGGATTAAAATTATTTTTAATATCCATTTCAACATGTGAAAATAAATATGAGTGGGTATGCAAGTAAAATAATAGAATATATAATAAGAATAATTATGACAATATTTAATGGATGTATAAAAGAATGATAACAAGAAATATTTTTGAATTAGAAATTAGTTTTAAATATATAGATTTTATTATTTTATATAATTAATTTATAAATATTCTTATTTTTATGGAAAGAATATTTTTAATAAAATCAAATGCCTCATTTTTACCATATATATTTTTAATTGTATTAATCTAAATTATGCATTTTTTATTTATATTAAGTTAATTATAATAAATAATAAAATAATAATTATAAATTATATTATAGTATAAATATATTAAAATGTTATTTAAAATAAAAACATACAAAATAATTTTTATTTTATTTTTATATTAAGTATAAAGGAGTCACAGAGATTACAAAAAGATCCAAAGAGCGAACAGCACAGCCCAAAGGAGGCCGAGCCTCAACTCAGGAGCAGAAAGTCGATCAAAATCAAAACAAAAAGAAACAGATCCGTTACATTATCGTTACAAAAAGAGCCCCAAAGAGCAGCAAGCTACTGAAGGATGTCGTCCAGTCTGTCAACCCAGGCAATCCAGCCTTTGGCACCTTCCATCCAGGCAATAAACTTCATCTCCTGAATCTGGGCAAGCATTCTTGTCATGTCCTTGCTGGAATTTCTGTTGTTCATCACCTCCTGGGAGAGGGTCTTGCACGTGTTCTCGAACAGCATCCGATTGTTTAGCATGTCCCTCCAAGCGAAGCCTCCCTTCATCTCATATATGAAGAAAGTGGCGTATCCGTCCTTCAGAAACCTTCTGAGTTTTTTCTTTTCAATTATCATGGTAGTGCGAACCTGCAAAAAATTTTTAAGGAAGGTGAGATTCCGAAAGGACTCAGTAAGATCACGGGGGTTATTCTGATATCTTTCTTCATTTCTGCACTTCCAGATTTGCCATAAAACATTAGAGGAAAGAATCTTCCAAAAGAGATTAGAATCATGTTTCAGACCATTAATATGACCAGTAACAATATCAAGAATAGTAAATAACATAGGATAGGTGACACCAAACATGATCCAAATCTCCTTCGCAAAGATACAATCAAGCAGAATGTGTCTAGCCGTCTCGGGGAGTCTACAAAATTTACAAATGTCAGCCTCAGTATGATCCCTTCTGATAGGGAGTCTATCAAGCAGCAAAAGCCAGTTGAAGCACTTAATTTTAGGTTCAGTAGGACCTTTCCAAAGAAAATCGAAGTACTTCTTCCAAGCATGAGCATCCAGCGTGGTGTACCAAACCGAATTAACATGGTCTATGATGGCTTCCGAGTGGCCAATAATATTATAAATGTTCTTCACTTTGATCTTGGAAAGCACGGTACCATCAAGCCACTTACAGTTAAGGAATCTGTGAGAGTCAACATGACAAGAGGTGGGGAGGTCTTTAGCGGCTTTGACAATCATACTATACGTTTTCTTTTGGGAGATGGGGAGGTCATATTTGATTCTGAGATCCTCCCAGCTGATTAAAACATCATGCTCAAAGAGGTCAGCAAGTTGGGAGATGCCTTTGTTCGACCAGTGCCTAGCGGAGCAACCTTGAGAGAGGGCAAGGGGTTTGTCAGAGGAGCAGAGATTCCACCAGATGGACCTTTCACCAAAGAGATGGCAGTCATCGTGGAAAGCCTTGTTAGAGACAAACTTCTTAACTTGGCCCCACGCTTTCCAGATGGATCTAAAAACCGCAGACCCTTGAACAAGAACAGGGAAGTTGCCAATGACAAGGTCAGTAAAAGGAAGATTCTTCCAAGACTTCGCATTCTTGGGGAAGCCTCTTTCAATGTTGCTTCTAACAAGGACCTTCCAAGGATCATTGCCATCAAGGGAGTGAAAGATCCACTTGGCGGCAAGAGCAATCCTTGGAGCCTGAGATCCTTCAACCCAAGCCCCCCAAGGAGCTTATTGATATGGCACCACTCCCACTTGACAGCGTGCATTTTCTTATTTCCTTTACCATCAGACCAGAGAAAGCTCCTGACAGCTTTTTGGATTTCTAAGATTTGATAGTTGTTGAACATCCAGGCAGAAGAGTAGTAGATGTTATAAGAGGAAAGAATTTTTTGACAGACCTGCATTCTGCCAGCCAAAGATAAAGTTCTGTTGTGCCATTTGCCCAACTTTTTGGTGATCTTATCTTTGACCCACGACCACATGCCCTTGAGAGAGGGGTCAATAGAGAAGGGAATGCCTAGATAACGCACAATTTTATGTGGGCCACCCCACTGAAAATCATAAGCTTTGAACCAGTCAGGGGGCTGCTCATCCCAACCGAGACAGATAGACTTGGCATGGGACAATCTCGCCCCAGAGATAGTACAGAAAAGCTTGAGTTTAGAATTTAGGGCCTCGAAGTTGTCAGGCCTAGTATCAAAGAAGATGGCAGTATCATCAGCAAATTGGCAGTTTAGGAGCTCATCATTATTAGGGAGAGTTATCCCTTTGACCGCCGGGGATAGAGAATTATCTCTGAGGATATAAAACAGGGCTTCTGAAGCTATCACAAAGAGGGCAGGGGCCAAGGGGCAGCCTTGTCTGATGGACCTACCGAGGGGAAAAGAATCAGAAAGAGAACCGTTAACATCAATCTGGGCCGAGGCGTCTTTTAGAAGAATCTTAACACAGTTACAGAAAACCCTAGGAAAACCGAAGGCCTCAAGCATCATAGTGATAAAATTCCATTCCACCCTGTCATAGGCTTTTTCGAAGTCAAGAAGGAACATAGCAGACTTCTGCTGAGAGTAGTTGGACCAGCACATGGCTTCCCAACTAGTGATCAAGTTCTCCAGAATAAACCTTCCTTTGATAAAGCCAGTCTGAGTAGCACAAATAAAATTGGGGAGAATTTTCTCAATTCTCAGCGCCAAGAGCTTAGCAAAGATTTTGTAAGAGACATTAAGGAGGGTGATCGGCCGCCAGTTTTTGATGAGGGCTTTATCTCCATCCTTGGGGATCAGCTTAATAATTCCCTTATTGATAGAGCATCCCAAGGAACCTCTAACGAGGGCTTCCGAGTACAGATCAAGGAGATCTTGGCAGATCCAACCAATGTTGGCCTTATAGAACTCCGCCGGGAGACCGTCCGGACCCGGGGCCTTGTCATTGCTAAGAGAGTTAATAGCTTTTTCAATTTCCTCTAGGGAGAGATCTTTGGAAAGCTGATTGGCTTCATCAGTGGAAATCTTGTTAGGGACGAGGGAACAAACTTGTTGTCTGAGGGATGAGGCATCCTCCGAATCTTCAGAAGCAAAAAGGTTTTGGTAAAAATTAACAAGGGCTTCTTTGATGTTGTCTATGTCAGTTAACTCATTGTTATCCACAACAATCCTTTCGATGTTTTCGTTAGCATGCTTGCTTTTGAGGAGATTAAAGAAGAACTTCGAACCCCTATCACCGAATTGCAGCCAGTGTGCACGGGATCTGACCCTAGCACCATTGATTTTAATCTGTTGGTGCTGCCTAAGGGCATCCTTGGCCTTGACAACCTGGGAAACGAGGTCACAGTCCGAGGGGTTGGTTTGAATGTTGGTCTCGGCAGACTGAAGAGCAGAGGAGAGACGTTTTTGGTAAATCTATAGTCTTTAGCTCTTTTTTGCCCGATGGTCCTCAAAAGCTTCTGCCAAGCGAGGAGATTTTTGTCCCATCTATCCAGATGAGAGCAGGAGGGAGAGGTATTTCTGTTAATAAGCTTAACGAGGTGGATGGCAGCGAGAGTGTCTTCATCTTTTAGGAGGCTAGTGTTGAGAGAAAATTTAGGGGCTGATCTCAAGCAACGGGAAGGAGCTAAGTTCATTCTAATGCAGGCAGATATGGGATGGTGATCGGAGAGAGAGGTGGGGGTAACGAGGACAACATTTGCCGTTTATGTCAGGCAGAAAAGAGAAGCAATTTTTGTTGGCGTAGAAGCGGTCGAGCCTGGAGTAGATTCTGGAGTGCCCCTGTTGTAAATTACACCAGGTATGCCAAATCCCAGGATTAGTATCCTTGGTGCCAGCCAGGGGATCAAAAAGGAGTTTAGCATTAACCATTTTATTCCAGTGCAGTTTCTCAAGGTCTTTCCAAGCAAAAGGGAGGCCACCAAGTTTGTCCTCTTGGGACTCGACCATGTTGAAGTCCCCCCATAAGCCAGGGGATATTAGGCAGGGCAGCACACCAGTCCCATAGACTTGCACGCTCCCTGAAGTCATTCGAGGCATAGACAGAGCAAACGCCAAAGGTCTGATTGTTGCTATTCAAGATAACCCACACCGCTCTGTTGCAGGGGGAAATCCCATAGCTAGAAATAAGAGTCTCCCATCTGGGGCTAATCAGGAGGGCAACCCCACCCCTACCCCTCTGGTGGTTGGTATGGATTTTAATTGCATCTTTCCAAAGGAAATTAAGGCAAGAGTCCAGCGTGTAACCAGTAGATTTAATTTCTTGCAGCATAATGAAGTCCATGGGTTTGCAGATGTCCAGATAATGTTTAACGATCCACCGTCTATCCGGGGACTCCAGACCCCTAATATTCCATGAAGTGCAGTTCATGATGAAACAATTGGAGAGGAGTTACCGGTGGGACCTTGAATTTGGGCTGGGACATTGCTATGGACTTCCCTTAGCACTTTCTTGGAGGGGTTTTTATTCTTGGAGCCAAGTTTCCTGCCCTTGCGTTTGGACAGGGTGCAAGCATCTTTAAACTCTTCTCCGTTGTCAGATTCATCCGGAGATAAAAAATTCATATCCATAATAATCTTTTCGGTGTGGGTATCAAGGGCAGAGGGGTAGATGCTAGCAGGGATGATCTCGAGCAGGCAGTCCTCATCAAGCTCACGGAAGACTTTAGGGGGGAGGCTCTGAGGAGGCAGAGGGTCCGAGCAGCTAGTAGAAAGATCTGAGAGGGTGAGATGCGAAGGGTGGGTGACAAAAGGGGTTTCAAATTCTGAAGCTTCACCGGGGAAGGCAGGAAACGAAGAGGATTGAGGGCATAGGGAGAGGGGGTTCTTTGCAGAAGAGAGGGGTTGCTTATTAGATTTCCACCTACGCTTATTGGAGGTCTTGGACAATGAAAGGGGCTCTAGGTTAGGGTCCGAACTTACCAGGGGCAGAGAAACAGCTTGGAGGGACACAGAGGAGGGGACAGGGGGAGGAGGGGTCGGGGAGGGTTTAGAGGGAGCAACGGCAAGGGAACAGTCATTTGAAGAGGGATTCAAACTAGGCTTTCCAAGATCCGGCGTATCGCGGTTGTCCGCGGGCTTATGCTGCGAGGGTTTCTTCTTGACGATGGGACAGTCTTTTCTCAAATGGCCTTCTCTTCTACAGAGGAAACAAGCGTTTAGCCCCCCGAGGATTTCAATAGGGCAAGAGAAGTTGTCTTCCGAAATGCAAATGTTAATCACAGAAGGAATTTCTAATCCCGGATTCAGCGAGATGAGTATTCTAGCATCCATATGAGGGACCAGCCGGACAGAGTCATCCATACGGATGACCTTACCGAGTGGTTCAAGCATTTGCGGGAGAAAACGCCAAAGGAAAGGCGGTAATTGTTTAACCAATATCCAGCGAGGGGCCGAGAGGGCAAGGACCTCCTCGTGTATTGCCTCGGGCGACCAAGCCAAGGCCCGAAAGGAGGTAGAGCCAACAGACCAATATTGCCTTTTAAGAACTTCAGTTTGAGCTTCATGCTTGTTAAAGAAAATAATAAAAAGCCCCTTCTGAATCTGACGACAAAAGGAAATGTGATATCCAAGTTTCAGGTTCCAGTAATTATGAAACCAGTCGTCAAGGAATTTCCTAGGAGGACATTTGTCCACCTCAACAGCAGAAAAGAAAATAGCAAAATTCCTTAATCTATTCTTCTCCTTGCTAATTTCATCAAGCATTTCTGGATTAGGAGAAATGGAAAATGATAACGGAGCAACACCAGTGACCTTACCGGAACCGGCGGCTTCATTGGAGTTGGAGAGAGAAAACCTCGCGCTCGCGTTGATAGGGTTACCAGTGGAGGCCACCGCTTCGGAGAAAGACTTAGGTTTCGGATGCAACGGGATAGAGTCAGAATTATCTAGAGGCGGTGATCCGGAGTCCATCGAATCCCTAGGAGCCGTCGCAGATGAATTAGAGGGTACGGCCTCTGCCGAACGGCAGAGGAGTGGAGAGGGGGAAACATTCAACATTTATTGCATAATAAAGGAAGAGGAGAAAAGAACGCTACACTTATGCAAGCTCCTGGGGACCGCTGCACAGCGTCAGGAAGGAGCACCGTAAGACCGAAGAGTTCTGACCACCTAAAACATACAAAATAAACATATTGATAATAAATCTACAATTATTTAATCTTTCATTTTTTAAAACACAAAATGTTTTGAAAATATGTGTTATGTGTTTTTTATTTATGATTTTCTATATAATTTAATAGATTTTGATAAACATATTTTTGATTAATAGTTTGTTCCTTATCTTGACCTCCATACACTTGTATCTTACATACACTACAAAAATCTATTAACAATATCATAATTTATAAAAGAATGAAAGAATGAATTTCAAACATAATCTTTTTAAAATAATAGAATTAGAAAGTAAATATTATTTATATATTGAAAACATTATTTGATATAATAATTTATGTATTGTCTAATTTGTTGTAGTATAAACATGTATTAAGTTTGAGTTCATAATTATAAAAAAAATTAAAATTAAAACACTATTACTAATAAATAATGTTTTGAATTATATCAACTCATATAAAATCTTCCTTCTTTAGATCTTCACATTCCCTTTCACTTTGGCATTTGAACAACATTCTTAATATCTTTTTGAAATTTTACGATAATAAATGTTGAGAAATTTTTTAACATGTAGAGTTCTAAAAATATTTAAATATAAATTTATTATTATCATTATCTTTTATAATTATTTAGAATCTTATTACTTTTTGATAATCATTCTTAGATTTCCTATCATTAATCATTGAGTTGGACTTCTTTTGTTATATCATTCTCTCTTTTTTTTTTAATCATTATTTTTATTATTGATTATATTTTAAGAGTGATTAATATTTTTGAATTTTCTTTTATTTCCTTTTTTTTCTATTATATTCTTTGTTTTCATTATATTGAATTTGATTTCTATTTGAATTTATTACTGTTATTTCAACATTTAGAGTTTTATTTATGTTCATTTTATATTCTCTCTATTCTCATTATGTAGTAAGTTCTACAATGTTTTCTCATTTTGATAGTGAATCACAAAAGTTGATAAAAATATTTATTCAATTAAATATAATTTTTTTCTCTCATTTACTATTATAAATTGTAGACATGCATCTTTCATAAATAATATAATAAAAATAAGAATATTTGTAAATTAATTGTATAAAATAATAAAATCTATATATTTAAAACTAATTTCTAATTCAAAAATATTTCTTGTTATCATTCTTTTATACATCCATTAAATATTGTCATAATTATTCTTATCATATATTTTTTAAATAAATATAATTGTCATTTAAAGGTGTCCTATCAACAATTTAATAGATGGGTGTATTTAAGATTACTATATTATTCTTTAGATGGATGTATTTAAGATTACTATATTATTTTAGTCTTTTGATATTTTAAATATTTTAATTTTGATTTTGTAAAATAAAATGTATAAAAAAATATTCTAATTTATAAAGAGAATATAAATAACAACATCAAGTTTCCACAGTCCATGATATGTATTTTTGTTAATATATTTGAATTGTATTAAAATTTTAAAAAAATAATAGTTAATTTAAAAATATTAAAATTTAATTAAAAAATATATTATTTTATTTATTTTAAATAAATTAATTTAAAATATTAAATTTAATTAAAATATTTATTATTAAAAATATTTTATTTAAATAATTAATATGGGATAATATGTATTTATTTAAATATATATAATCATTATTAATCAAGATGTACATTATTATTTAATAATCATATTTATCAATATTTTAAATAAATATCAAGATTATGTTCTAAACACATTTTTAATTGTATTTTGTTATCTCTTTGATAATTTTAATTATAATTAAATATTGAGGGTTTTATGATATAAAATAAATTAATATTTTTATTGAATATATTTCTAATTTAATAAAAATTATATTTAATAATAAAAATAAAATATATTTCTAAATAAATTATGTTCCCATATTACATATTTTTTCACCGCTTGAATGGTTCGGAAGAAGAAATTATTGACAGGTTTGCTCACACGTTGGGGAAAGAAAGAGGAACGGAGGATATGGCACATCCACCTTAAGGCATCCGTCGGTGTTGCTGTCTATCCACCACAAAAGACATGAAGAAGCTATTCCATGAGACAACTATCCAATCTTGAAATGCACCGGAAAGCATGATATGCCCCATCTTAATAATCGGGTTGCCTATAGATAGGTGACAATTTGCACTCAGTTACGATGCATGGCATGGATGCCTCCCACAGTGTGTTGATTTTCTCGTCATAAAACTCTCGTGCAAATTCTAACATTTTTTGCATTATAGGTTGTCGTTGGTGTTTAGTACATTAGTACAACGTATTCGAAAAAATGAGGGAGTAAACAATGAAAGAGTAAAAAATGAAAGAAATTAAAAGGTAAGATTGATAAGATTAATTTATATTCATTTTATTTGTATGTAATTAAATTTTTATTAAAAGAATAATATTATAAAAATACTTAAAATGTTAGTTATTAAATTTTAATAAAATTTAATAATTCTTTATACTAAAATAAATTATACTAAATAATTATAATTTTAAATTATATTAATATTTTGAATAAAATTTTATTCAATATTTTAAATTAATTTATTTTTATACTAACATATATTAAATAAATGTACACACAACATTTTTCTTCATTAAATAAGATAGAAAATAAAAATATTTAAATTTAATATAAAATAAAATATTAAAATCTTCTAAAAACCGTTTTTATTAATTTAATTTAAATATTAAGATTTTGATGTATTTAATATAATTTGATATTATAAGTTTTGATAAAAACAAAAGTTAATTTTTAAATTTTTAATTTGAAAGATAATAAATCAAGAAAGAATGTATTTAAGTTCATGTCATAACTAATTAACTCATTTTAATAGTACTGATAATGTAAACACTTGAATAAATATAATAATTTAATATTGATATCTCTTTAGATAATTATATTATGTTAGTCTTTTGATATTTTAAATATTTTAATTTTGATCTTTTTAGATGGTTTTCATTTGAAATATTTTGATACAAATATTTATATCTTTATATAAATCAAGAGTTACAGGCAGTGAAGTTCCTACCAAAAAGTTATAGAATAGTTATGTTTTAATTAGTTGTGTTTAATAAATTCAAAATTGTTTGGGAAGACTATAATAGGCATAAGAGGGAAATTATAATGGTAAGTGCAAGTTTTACTCCATAGTGTATGAGAAAGTGCACAAGAAGCCTGTGCCTAGAATGAATCCATTATTAATAAAAGAATTTAGAGTGAGAAAGCTAGTAGCATGTTGGATCTATCTAAAAAACCCCATCATGGTTGAAATTACTCTCATAAATCCTCACATTTTTGTCCAATTATGTGCTTCCTAAATTGTGAAGTATGAATTTTTTCATTTATCTAATTCAATTGCTTCTATTATGAATTGAAGAAAGACAAGGGGTATCCCTATAATATTATTTAAAATTAGGGGGAAAACCTATAAGTCCACGTCAATTTTTATAATTGGAGACAAAAATGAATTTTTTACCTTTGATTGAAATCACCCCATTGGTTTTCATCCAAAGGGTAGAATTAGGCAATTTCTCTTACAAAAAGGTCAACCTCTTGTACAAAATGATAAGAAAACCTTCTAATTATATAATTTATATGGGTTGTGTGATGGTAATTTTATGCATAATATCAAGGATAATGGTTTCTTGATTATGGATAATGATTCAAACACTAAAGGTTGGCATAACCTTATCAAATATTTGCAAAGAAAATTCAAAAATTAAAATTAAAGTAACAAAACACTCACATGATTTATAAATTGAAACAAATTAAAAACTCTCATAAAATATTTGCATAGATTCAACAATAACCCAATTTGAACCATGCTTACCCCACATAGTCTTCAAGGGGCCTATAATCTTATGAAAGATTTACCAAAAAAAAATCATAAAAAAAAATAGATAGCATGATTTAACAGATTGAAACGAATTAAAAAAATTCTCATAGAATAACTAAAGAGCTCAGGGCATAACCCATGTTTACAAGTCATAGGAAGGTGAGTCCAAGATTTACAAATTAAAATTAAAATTAAAACAATTTAGATAGCGTGATTAAATAGATCAGAATTAGGGTTAGGTTTCATGTTAAGGTTATTATTAGGATTAAGGTTAGGGTTATAATTAGATATAGAATTAGGGTTAGGGTTATAGTTCAAATTAAGGTTTACTTTACGATTAGAGATAGAATTAGAATTAAGGTTATTATTAGGATTAAGGTTAGGTTTATAATTAGATATAGAA